>CM061131.1:40876408-40942397 GCA_030789695.1 Scilla litardierei
GCTTTCCCCCAAACCCTAGGTTGAAGAAGAGTGAGAATAGAATGAGGGGAATAGAGGGGGAGAATACTTAAAATAGTGCTCAGCTGAAATGGGTCTGGAAATAAGCCAAACGGGTCGGAGTCTTCCCAAAAACCCACAACCAATGCCGAAATCAGCATACATTTTCAGCACTGTCACCCAGTCTTCCAAAAAATGTAGAAAATTTCACCGACTTCCAAAAGTTCAAGAAAAATAAGCGTTGTAATCGGGACATTACGATCTCCAACTGAAAAATAATAGGAGACAAAGATAAATAAGTTAATAAGCCGTAAAAATTGTGTTTTATGCATAAATAAACGATAATCTCCAATATTAAGAGATATCATCAAAATACGTGTATTGGAGCCAAAATGAACACAAATTATGCAGAAAGAGTACAGAAAAGGGAGGATAAATATAAAATTTTTACCCCGAATCCACTGGTGGTTGGCTGTGTATGGGCAGGGAGCCCGCCGGGGCATGCATATACAAAACCATTCACGTGCCGACACGGCCGCAGCCCCTCGGAGGGGTGGCGCAGGAGGGGGGGTTTTTTTATTGGGGGTGGGGGGTGTGGCTGACATCGGAAGGGCAGGGCTGACCTTAGAGGGGTGACGCGGAAGGGGGTTTTTTTTTGTTGGGGGCAGGTGCTGACCTAGTAGGGGAGGGGTTAGGGGAGGAGGGGGGGTAGGTTCGGGTGGAGTGGGAGAGGAGAGGTTTACCTCGGAGAGGCAGCACGGGAGGGGGTTTTTTGTTGGGGTGGGGGCTGACCTAGTCTGGGAGGGGTTAGGAGAGGAGGGGGTTTGGGTTGAGTGGCGGAGGGGGGGAGGGATCGGAGGGGGCGTTGGCAACCGCCTCCGCCCCGGTTACCACTCTCATCCTTCAGATCGGAAGGTGGAAAGGGGTGCTGGGGTGGCGGCGGGGCCGACGCTCCCTCTGACCAATCTATCCTCCTATTTAGGGGGTAAACATCGTCAGAGTCAGTATCGGAGGTGCAGTAATTACCTATTCTCGGTGGCTCTGATGGCGGCTTACGGCGTCGGCGTCAGCATCGGCGTCGACGGAAGAATGCGCGATCGAAGGCTGATCGGAGTTAGGGTTCTGATCTCTCTCTCTCTCTCTCTCTCTATGATCTTGCGGATGAAGGCAGAGCGTAATTAGTGGGCTCATTCGGGCTCCCCCCAATTTAGGTAAATTTTATTGCATGGCCATAGACTATTAGCCACGGATATATCCGTGGCCGTTAGCCATACTATAACGACCCGTTCTCAGGGACCAGTTACGTATTTGATATTTGCGCAGGTCATGCAGTTAACTAGTGAAACCAAAATAGCCACAATGCAGAGATGTACAAAAAATACCCACATATTGTCCAATTATTACAATCCATACTGTACAAATGTTCCAACAATGATACATGAAAGAAAGAAAGTACATTACGAAAATAAAACTGAAAGCTGCAGTCTCAGGGTCGAACTCTGACGTCATCAACTCAAGAGCATCTACATCCATATGTACGTCGTCTGCGGCGGCACGGAGATGGAACTGTAGGTAAGTCACAACAATTCTAAATATAGAAAAGAAGTAATGTACAAGTATGACAAATGTAACTATGTACAAGCAGACCAGAGTGAAAGTAAAGTATGGTGTCTGTACAAGTGTAGAAGGTAAAGTGCAGTGTCTGTACAAATGTAGAAAGTAAAGTGCATGTATGTACAAGTGTAGAAAGTAAAGTGCATGTACCGTAAAGAGGTGACCGTGCAAGCTACATTAGAAGTACGTGACTCAAGTAGGAGGGTACAATATGTGACCGTTGAGTTCATCACTTGCCTAGGTGCGCTTACCCAGACGAATGCCGAAAACCCAGGCAGCGAGACAGGATGCTGGCAAGCAGCATATATGTTTGTCGAAACACAGGCAGCTAGACAAGATGCCGAAACCCAGGCAGTTAGACATGTAGATGAACTCTAGTCACTCCCGCACTCTATCAAACTATGAGTTACCCCAATACCCACGTGATGTGTCAAGTGCAAGTTCTTTACATGATGTTCCATATGTTGCTAGTCAAACCAAGTCAACTGGTTGACTTTCTCATTGAAAACCGTAAAGTAGGAATCTCGTTCCAAGCAGACTGTGCCAAAGCACAGAGGATAAAGACAAGTCCAACATAAGAGGTGTCACTTCCGTGCTTTGATCACGTGGTAGCGTGGTTTAACACACAATTTACCCAAGTTGGTAGTTGCGTGCTACAACCATCAAAGTTGAAAGTTGACAAAGTAATCTTTAGTTGATTACTTTCCTATTAGGTTAGGTCTCTAGTTCGGTACAAGTTAATAGCCGTTCAGAGGCTATAAGTGGTATTCTACTAGTTCATACGAGTACATTTAACTAGTTTTCTAAGTTTAGAATTTGTCGTGACTTACAAAATTTCGAGCTCGTCGTAGCAAGACGAGGTTGGAGCTAGAGGAGCTGGTGCACGAGGATTGGTACCTTCAAATACAAGAAATGGCCGGTTAAAGAGTACACTATTTTCTTAACGTGTTGGTATTTTTATAGTACCTTAGAACTCGTCAAAATACGTACTAAATATTTCTAGATGGGCTAGATGTGAGTAAAATAATTTCATGTAGGAAGAAAATATTTTTCTAGAGCTCCTAGGTATTTTTCATAATTTTTAAAAGCTTAAAATCAATTAAAAATAATTAAAAATGAGAAAAAGATTTTTCGTTATATTCTTCAAAGATTTCTCTAGGGCAAACCATACGTCGAAATTCTTCCAACAAATAGTCAAAATGACCGTATTAACTAGTACTATATCATAAATTTTTATCACGTATCAGTATACGTGAAAATAAGGGGTTATTGATTTTTAAGTGAAATTAATGTATTTAAGTTTTAGGCTTAAAAATTAATTCTGGACAAACTAAGCGTCTGATCGGGATGAGACTAGCACCATTGGATCCAGAATATTATTTCCGATTTTCTGGAGCTAGTCTCACATTTTTCTGAGGCCTATATTTTTAATTATGAATTTAAACCCATAAATACCCATTAATTTAATTATCAAAATATGCAAATACTCGTATTTATACCAAAATACGTTTTATTAAAATACTTTTTAAAAAATTAAAACCTTACGTTCGTCGTTGCAGCTGCATGGGGGTGCAGGGGTTTTCGTCGTCGGCGACGTAGCGGCGGACGGCGGCACTCTGGGAGGAGGCGGTGGCGACAAGGCGGTGAAGGGGGTGCCAGAGCAGCGGCGGCGATGACCCACGGCGGTGACGATGATCGCAGGGTGCAACTGGGGGGTTGTGTGCGGCGGAGGTCGCTGGAGGCGGCGGTGCTCGTGGGTGGCCGGAGCGGAGCTCGCAACGACGAGGCGGCGGTGCTCGTGGGTGGTCGGAGCGGAGCTCGTAACGATGAGGCGTCGTGCTCGGGGTGGCGACTCGGTGGTGGCTTCGCCGGCGTGTGGGAGTCGGAGGGGTGCAGCTCTCAGAGATGCGGCGTTCTCGAGTGGCGGAGGAGAGGAGACAGGGTCGACGGCTCGGAGACGACGGCGCAGGCGACACACGCGGTGGCTGTGGAGCTTGCGACGTTGAGGGCGGAGGCATTCTCCGGCATAGGGGAGGAAGCGGGAGAGAGGATTCGTAATGGGTTTAAACGAATGCAGAGGGAGAGAGAGATAGAGAAATAACTGTGTGGGTTTAAAGAGAAGCTGTGTGTTTGGTTTTCGCCTAGGGAAAGAATGTGAGAGAGAGAGCTGAAGCGGGGTAGATGGGTTGGTTTCGAACTAGAAGAGAGAGAGAGGGAGATGGTGATACTGTGTGCATGTGTTTGGGGTTAAAACGATATGGGGGGAGAGTGAGAGAGTAGAAGATGGGTGGATTTCGACTGGAGAGAGGGGGAAAGAGTGGGTAACCATGTGTGGGTTAAATACAAAGGAGGGGGGTTTATATAGGATAAGCTAATGGCAAAGTTGTGATTAATGAGGGGAACCAAATCCTTTAATGGGGATAGAAGGGGGGGTAGATCTGAACCATTTCAGATCTAACCAATAAAGTGGTGGGTAGATAGGATGTTGATTAGGGTTTAATGGTTATTAGCTATTGTAATTAGTAAAGCAGAGGAATACAAACTCGTTTTCGCATACGACTCTGAAAAATCACAAAAACATACACACGTGATCGTATCGTCACGAGGATTGCAAATACGGGATCCATTTCAGGGTTTGAGCTACGAAAATACAAGTTTTAGGTCAAAATGTTTAGGAAGTGGGTTTGCGGGTTCTCTATTGATTTGACTTCAAAAAATTATGAAATTAATGTGTGAAGCCCTAAATGATCATAGAATGATACGGTATAAGTTTGAAAATATTTTGAAGATGTTTGAATATAAAATTAATTCGTTAAGCCAAAACAGTAATAATTGAAAATGAATTTTTATCAGAATTGTTTTGATCATTTGAGGAAATCTGAACTTACTGAAATACACCATAACTAGTTTATTACTTAAAAATATTTTTATAAGAAATTTTTGAAATCATTTAAAACTCCTAATCAACCACTACAAAATACTCTTTTAAAATGAAATTTCGTTAAATACTTACTTTAAATATATTGGAAAAATACAGGTTGTTACACATACTGGCCACGGAAATATCTCTGGCTGAAGAATTAATGCGACGAATAAATTTTTACCCGGAGTCCGTGGCGTATAGTTTTATGCCACGGTCAAATCTGTGGCCAATAGTTCATATTGGCCATGGAAAATTCCGTGGATGAAGCTTTCCTGCCACAGATTTATTTTTACCGATGTTCCGTGGCCAGAAAGTTACTGCCACTGACAAATCCGTGGCCGATAGTGGACTATTGGCCACGGAAATGTCGGTGGCCAATAATCCGTTGGCCATGTTTTTCTTCCACCACGGAATCCTTGCCACAGATTATTCCATGGCTGATAGTCTACTATCGCCACAGATTTATCCGTGGCCAAAAATCCGTGGTTGAATACCCTTTTTCTACCAATGTAGACTAGGCCAATACATTCTACACTAGTTTTAATCTAGTTTTTTTAAAAAATGGGGGCGGGCCCCGCAATATAAGCATGGGTCCGCCCCTGAATGCATATCGCTATTGCAACATCATCCCCCAGGAGATATTTGCCTTGTGAGCAAAAATCAGTCTGCACATTGAAAGCTATACAATGTGCTCACTGAAAGCAGTATCCGCCGAGGCTTTTGGTTTATATCACTATCATAAACACTCATGTATTATCTTTTCTTCATATTCATTATGCCTAATGGCATGTTTCAATTACAAAATAGGGTTTTTCGGATATTTGTCACTTAAATCTTGTATAATTTGATATTAGCCCCTTAAATCTTCGTATTTTGAGGTTAATCCTCAAATCATTAACTATAACCAAAATAGTTCCCCGCTCTAATTTTCTGTTAAAAAACTCAGTTAGTGCTGACATGGCTGTTAGTGCTGACGTTTCCAGCCTGTTCGCGACGACAGCGACGGTGATGAGGGGGAGGAGGAGGATGGATGGAGATGGTGAGGAGAGGGGATGAGGGGGAGGGTGGGATCGGCGACAGGGAGGGGGGATGAGAGGGAGAAGGGGGAGATCGATGGCGGGGAGGAGGGGTGATGGAGAGGAGGATGGGGGGATCGGCAACGGAGAGGAGGGGGATGAGGCGACAGGGGGAGAAAACGGTGGCGGGGAGGTGGGTGGAGGAGGGGGATGAAGGGGGAGGAGGAGGGGGCGAGCGACGGTGGGGAGGAGGGAGATGAGGGGGATGAAGGGGGAGATCGGTGGGGAGGAGGAGGGATGATGGGGAGGAGGAGTGGAGGGGGATCGGCGGCAGGAAGGAGTGGGATGATGGGACGGAGGAGGGGGGATCGGCGGCAGGAAGGAGTGGGATGAGGGGACGGAGGAGGGGGGATCGGCGACGGTGATGAGGGGAATGAGGAGGATGAAGGGGGAGGAGGAGGGGGGAGAGCGGCGGTGAGGAGGGGAATGAGGGGGAGGTGGATGGGGAGGTGGGGAATGAAGGAGGAGGAGGAGGCGGTGGCAACGGCGGCATGGAGGAGGGGGATGAGTGAGAGGAGGAGGGGGATGAAGGAGGAAGGGTAGGGGAGAGCAGCGACGGGGAGGGGGGAGATCAGCGGCGGGGAGGAGGGGATGATGAAGAGGGGGAGATCGGCGGTGGGTAGGAGGGGGGACGAGGGGGAGAGCATTGGCGGCGAGGTGGGGGGAGAATGGGAGGAGGCGCCCCCTCCCCTCCCACCCCACCCCCTCCCCCTCCTCATCACCGTCCCCCACCTGCTCCACCGTCTCCCCCTCCCACCACCTCCTCCGTCTCCTCCGCTTCCCCACGCCTCCCTCCCTCATTATGGCTTAATTCTTAGTTAATTAACATTAATTGTTAATTAATCGTTAATTAATCTAACTATTTAACATAATATAGGATGTGGGGACTGTTTAGGTTAACGGCTTAATATTAGAGGGATTAAACTCAAAATACGAAGAATTAAGGGACTAATATCAAATTACGCATAATTTAAGGGACTAATATGAGAAAAAATCCTACAAAATAATAAGAGCTAACTACGGCTATTTTTCCAACAGGCCACTCGGCCAACAACAGTGTAGACTAGGCCAACTACAATATACACTAGTTTAAAACTAGTTTTTGAAAAAATGGGGGCGGACCCCCCAATATAAGTCCGCCCCTGAATGCATATCGCTATTGCAACATCATCCCCAGGAGATATTTGCCATGTGAGCAAAAATCAGTCTGCACATTGAAAGATATACAATGAGCTCACTGAAAGCTGTATTTGCCAAGGCTTTTGGTTTATATCACAATCATAAACATTCATGTATTATCTTTTCTTCATGTTCATTACGCCTAATGGGCTGTTTCAATTACAAAACAGTAATGGCTAACTACGGCTAGTTTTCCTACAGAAAAACAAATATCACGCATAGGAGACATAAGAGCACTATTCTCACTGAAAGCTGTATCCATCGAGGCTTTTGGTTTATCATTTATGGCACAGTCAAAAACTCTCATGTATTATCTTTTCTTCACATTCATTACGCCTAATGTAGTATCTTTTCTACATATTCATCGCGCCTAATGGCACGTGCTAATTAAAAAACAATAAGGGCTAACTACGGCTAATCTTCCAAATACAAAGAAATATAATGCATGGGAGCACATAAGAGTGATATGCTTAAAAAATTGGGCATTTCAAGACGTTTACAAGGGACCACTAGAAAATATTGAAATTTGTAAAGATATACATTATTTTCTAAGAACGAGAGCGAATTAAAATCCTGACCTCCGTAGATTCGATGTGTTAGAATCACATACCAGCGACGTAAACGGTGGCCCGCTCCAAGCCAGCTAGGGCAGAGAGGCAGGGCACGACACTGAGCCCAAGGAGAGGGGTGGTAGATGGCTCTAGAGATGGTCCCCTCTCTTTGCCCCTCAACTTGAGCAAGAGAGGTGAAGAGGATACTTACTTGAATGAAGGGCTGATAAATGTTTTTGTGTTGTTTTTAGGTGTGGGAGCACAAGTGCCGTCTCTTTAGGGTCATCCCCACCGAGCACAGAGAGAGAGAGAGAGAGGGAGGGATCTTTGGAGAGGGACTGGTCCATCTGAAGCAGGAGATGATGTGCGTCACAAGGGGGGCACAATTACGAAACGTGGCAGGCATGCACTCATGCAAAGCAAGACTCCCTTTCAGAGAAACTACGCAGAAGTGTGTGCAGGAGCATTATTATTATTATTATTATTATTGCGTACATAAATTGTTTCTCTGAAACATCAATTAGTAACCCTGCAGTTGGACTGTGCTAACTTGAAAGATGTGGGCTTCATGTTCAACGGAAGTAGTCGACTAAACTCGTATCAAATTAAGGTCTGTGTCAATATGCATGAGATGAGGCAATGGCCATTTTTCTTCTAGATTCATAGCTAACGTGCTTGACCCATGCATGAAGGGTGCTGGCTTTATCGTCATACGTTCAACTTAAAAGAGATATTCGAGAATATCTAGGGTAGATTTTCCAAGATGCTCTACGGGAGGTAGCCGATCGCACCGGACCTGTCGACAGGTCAGTGGTTATTTGGTAAATAATCACTAAACCTAGTTTGAGGCATGTTGAAGGTGGGACTCCAAGAAGAGAGACTGTAACCTGAGACTGTAGTCTTACATATCTTTTTGCACTTTTGTTTCCGTCTCTTCTAATTAAAATGGGAACCATAAATTCAACAAGAGCGAGGCGATAGATTGAAGCAGAATACTATTTTATCCAGGAAAGTTGGAGGATTGATTTTGTTTGATTTAAACTATTGGGTTAAATAATTGAAACATCTCGTACTTTCACGGAATACAATATAACACACGCATTATACGAAAAGATTCTAGAATAGTCTTCCTTGGCTGACGGGTCCATCAAATAATATGTTAAAATGCAAATATATTATTCGAGAAATTCAGTTTAACACATTTTACAGTTTATGAATATCTACTTTGAGCTCCGGTGCTTACACTAGTGGTTGATTCACTCGGCTGCGTCGGTGGAGGTCCGGGTTCGAATCCCACTACCCGTATTACACGACCCACGTTTTCTGCTTTCTGATGGATCAAAAAAATCTAATTTAACACTTCCTATCTTAAAAGATTATTTAACGAAACTGATAGTGGTTGATTCACTCGGCTGCGTCGGTGGAGGTCCGGGTTCGAATCCCACTACCCGTATTACACGACCTATGTTTTCTGCTTTCTGATGGATCAAAAAAATCTAATTTAACACTTCCTATCTTAAAAGATTATTTAACGAAACTGATAGTATATATATATATATATATATATATATATATATATATATATATATATATATATATATATATATATAAAGGGGAAGTGGCGGCTAGCCCTAGGTGAGAGAGCGTCGAGGGTTTGCAGTTGCCTCTCCGGTAGGCCGGCGCGGGGGTTGATTTCCTTCGTCAGATCAACTGAGGCAGGCTTGTTCCGGCTCTCACGTTCAGGGGATCCGGCGCTTCGAGATCCGGGGTTCCGGCAAGTCAATTTGAGGGCTATTCTGGTGCTCAAAGGTTCAGGGGCTCCGGCGCTTCGTGCTCCGGCGCTTCGAGATCCGGGGATCCGGCGAGTCATCGAGGGCTTTTCCGACACTTTGAGATCCGGGGATCAGACGCTCACAGGTCAGGGGCTGGGGCGCTTCGAGATCCGGTGCTCACAGGTAGGGGCTGGGGTGCTTCGAGATCCGGGGATCTCCGTGACTGATCTCCGTCAGTCGTTAGTGTATCCGCGATCCCGTCCGACAGATTCAGGATGACCAGATCCGTCCTGCTTTGGCGGCGAGGTCGAGGCCATCTACCTGATCCGGCTGCGTAGATCATGAGCAGTAGATCCAGTCCCGCATGTATTAACGCGGGAAACCCATATCATCGATGTTCTACATACTGTCTTCAAAGGATGTCCACATCTGCTGTAGCAAAGTCAACACCCAATTTCGTTGAAGAATATCCTCCACTGCAACATAATTCTACTAATATTCGGAAGGAGAAAGCTGCTAGGCAATCACCTGCTCCTTTGAGGGTGGCGAAGACTGGTCGTGAAACCTGGAGTTCGCTGTTTTCTGTAGGGCGCGCTGTTGAAGAGGCTAGCAAATGCTCTTACTATCCTCCTCGGGAGGTTCCTTCAGGCAAGACAGTCCCCTGGATTTCGCAGGAAGCAATCTCTACAAATGTTGCAAAATGGGGAAGAACACTAGCCGGTTATGTTGTGGGCGACAAACCTTTTTATTCTCATATTCGTGCTTGTGTCCATCGTTTGTGGCGGCCAAAGGGTACTCTACAGGTCCACTCTAGGGAAAATGGGTTTTTCTTCTTCGTGTTTGAGTTGGAGGAAGATTGCAGCAGGGTACTCCAAGGAGGGCCTTGGATGTTTGATAAAAGGGTTATAGTGCTGCGACGCTGGACTCCAGACCTCACAATGGACAGAGATCTTCTATCATCAATTCCAGTATGGGTAAGATTTCCTGACCTGCCCCTTAAATTTTGGTCTACAGAGTGCATAAGTATAATTGTTAGCTCCATTGGGAAGCCTTTATTTCTGGATAAGGCTACAGCGTTAGGTGAAAGGTACACATATGCACGATGCTTTGTTGAAATTGATGCAAAGACCAAATTGCAAAAAACAGTATAGATTGCTGTGGAAGACGAGGAGAATGTGATCATTAAAGTTGAATATGAAAACTTGCCTCCAAGCTGTCCAACGTGTGAGTGCTTTGGGCATTCATCCTCTCAATGTCCGTTTAAGAAGGTTTGGGTGGAAAAAGGCAAATCTAAACTGTCTGCGGATGGGAGTGAGTTATTTAAAGAAGGGAATAATACGAGTAGAGGTTTTTCAGCTACTGTGGCTCGGACTATAGAGACTGGAGGCACTTCTGGTATAGAGACTGGATGTCAATCAAATGGAAATGTAGATGTTGCTAATGGTGAGGCAGCAAATATACATTCCACGGAAACGGGGGGCCCTTCTGGTAGTGACCGCGTTGATGACCCTGACAATGTTGGTGATGAAAATGCTGATGAAGACAAATATGAGGAAGAATGGGTGGAAGAATTTGATGGAGATGCTACAACGACAAACCAAGAGTGGGAGGACGAAATGCGCCGCTTAGCTCCTACCTTAAAGACACTTAAAAAGATTTGTTTGGATCCACCACGACGGAAAAGCTCAAGGACTACTCGGAATCCTAATTATCGTTAGGATTCCTTGCTCTTTTAGAGTAGAAGGTTTATTTATGTTCTAGCTTCATTGAGTTTTATGTTTGGCTCTATTGTAGACCAATATTGTAATTTGTTGAGTTTATGAATAAAGTTGCTTACCCTTCAATATATATATACTAGTCATACCCCGTGCCCGCGGGCACGGTTCAGTTAAGATTTTCTCCCGCGAAATTTTTGATCCCAAAAAATTATTTCCGCAGCCAAAATTTAAAAGAACAACAAATTAGCATAGAAATATTTAGCGGCGCGGAACAACAAATTCGACACGAGCGTCTTAGACGCAAAACAACAAATTCGTTGTGGGCGCCTTCGTCACGAAACTACAAAGTAGCGGAAAAAAATTTAGCGGGCACCCGCCTTCAGCATGAAACAACGAATTAGCGGAAGAAAATTTAGCTGACGCAGGCCGTTCAGTTGAACAAAAATTTACAAAACACCCAAAATGCCAGGACAACTGACTCAAGGGTGAAAGAATGACGGGGACAGTCGTCTCCCAGACGCAATACCGACAACGAAAAGGTAGTCATAACCTGTGTCCACGGGCACGGTTCAGTTAAGATTTTCTCCCACGAAATCTTTGTTCCATGGAACAACAAATTAGCGTAAAAATATTTAGCAACGCAGGAGCATTCGGCGTAGGTGCCTTTGGTGCGGAACAACAAATTCGGTGCATGCGCTTTTGACACCGAACAACAAATTTGGCACGGAACGATAATTTCGACTCCGGCGCCTTCGGGCAGAACAACAAATTAGCGGTGCCAAAGGCGCCGAAGGCCCTGGCCGCTTCAGCGCTGGCCCCCTTCTCGTGATAACATCTCTCATTTTTCGTACAGATTTAGTTCCATATGATTTAGTGCTCCCCAAAATTTAGTTCTATATAGATTTAATTCTCTCCAATTTTAGTGCTCCAAAATTTTTCGTAAACTCTCATCCTACCCATCAATTCCTCAAGATTCAATATCAACCATCTTTATATCCACTCTTTTATCCTATGTGCAATAATTTTTTCATTTTATCATGCACTTGCTGTATTAAACTTTTATTAGTCTTAATCGAGGGTGTTTTCTTTTAGTTATTTGCCAAATCTCTCTTGGAAGTGCTCAATGAGAAGGAGATTAAGATGTATCAACACCCACAAAATAAGATCATTGTTACATCAATATAAATTAATTCAAAGCAATCGATTCTTCGTCTCTTGATCAGATAAAGAGGGTATTGATTGATAAACTGATCAAAAGTCACTGAACTAAGAGGAGTGAGAGCATTGACAGGAGGATTAAAGATAGTGATGAACGCAATGTCTTCGCTTCCAACCTTTTCTTATTTTTCTTATATTTTTGCCGCCTTCTTCATCTGTCCTTGCTCCTGATGATTGATGGAGAGAGTGATGACACACACACACACACACACACACACACACACACACACACACAGAGAGAGAGAGAGAGAGAGAGGTGATGTTATTATTTTTTGAGTCAACTGAGTGGATGACCTTCTTAAAATAAAATTAAAAATCCAAATCAAAATTTCAGTTCCACCAAAAACGCTAGGCAAATTGCTCTGCCTTCAGCACTATTTTCCAACTAAGCCATGTTGACACGCTTTATGCAAAGAAATCCCCAATTGTTACTAATCCATTATGTAGCTGCACAATTTTCACTTGCAAATCTCCTCAGCTCCTTTGTCTTGGTCATCAACTTGACCTCGACGCCAATTGCCAGTACTTCTATCAAATTGCCTTTCATATGTCGCTTCCACCTGAGTGCTCTGAACATCATGTCAACTCGGTTCAAGGTTGGTTACAATGGGGAAATGCTTTTTCAATGGAAAAGTTGGGGTTTCAAACATTAGTCTCCAGTCTCATTTATATCAATAATAGTTGGTTTACATCACGCCCTCAACTATGAAGGCCTGACACATCATAAAAAAAACTTTAATATATCTACTGGTACAATCAGAGAGAAACCCACTATATACATCAAAAAATAAAAACAAAACCCAACTCACAGCGACAGAAGTACAGAATAATGTCAGTCAAAATATAGAGAGTTTAAACCAACTTCAAGCCCAACAAAACAAAATCACAAAAGCAGCACTTTAGCCATTAGCCAGGATAATAATCTCCACCATATCTATAGGCCAAGCTCTGTGAAGCCACACCCAGATAGAATCCACCACATTAGGCAAACTAAAGAGCTCCCATGCTTACAGGACTACCCATATTAACATGCTCTTGATCTTCCATGTCAGTAGAACAAAACACTCCGAACCATTCCCTAAACAAACATCAGTATTGAATAAACAAATTGTTAAGAACCAAATTCTTTTGCCATTAGATATATTGACACATGCAACACTGAAAATAATTTAACAATTATTGAAAATACAGAAGTGCATCAATAAACTCAACATGGAAAAAATATTTACATGTACCAAGAACAAAATAAAATACAGCTTGATGAATCAACATCATTAGGCAAACTTAAGAGTTCCCATGCTCACATGCCTACCTAAGTCAACATCCTCTTGATGAATATTATCAATAACTTCTCAATGATCTTCCAAGTCAGCATGAATAGTGCTAGAATTAGCAGCTCTGTCTTAAGCTCTCAGCTCGCAAGTCCTCCATGTGTATATCCCCTTGCAAAATGCCTGCCAACGTATGCTGTAAGCTAGTTGGGTGCAAAAACACAGTGTAGTTAATAGCATGCAAAGTGGATATGATGGTTTCAAGTTGAATCCAAAATGGTAAATGTTGAATCCAAAATGCAAACTCTTGAAAATGCACACTGTTGAAAATGAAATGCTACAACAACCCTCCCCTGTTATCAAGCTGCCAACCTCATGAAATGTGTGGAAACTTTTCATTAGCAGGTTATGTTGAATACTCAAATGAAAATTCTGGCAAAGTGTGTGAACATTTTCATTAGGGTGTGTGTGTAAATTTCATGGGAAACATTCTGGCAATGAAACATTGAGTTTACACACATTCTGGCAACGTTCACACACACACACACATCTGCAGCTGTTTGTAAAATTTGGGATGGCTGTTGCCCAATTAATGAAACATTTGAGATGGATGTTGCCCATTTAATGTTCACACACATTCTGGCAATGTTCACACACACACACACACTAACAGCTATCTCAAATGTTCACACACATTCTGGCAATGTTCACACACACACACACACACACACACACACACACACACACACACACACACACACACACACACACTGAGTTTACATACACATTAAGTTGGCAAAATTCTGTCCAGGATACTCAATTGAAAATGTTTCCCATGAAATGTTCTAATCTGACACACACATTGAGAAATATGAGCTGTTAATGAAATGTTGATATGAAACTTGTTACTGGATATATATGAGTATCCATGACATATGATTAATGAATTTTCAAGTGAGACTGGCATTTATGAAACAAATATGAACTTGTTACATGTTGAACTTCAGTGTTACTCTAAATTACTCTAAACGTATTTGAAACTTATATGAACTGTTAACAAATATGAATTATGAAACTGTTAACAAATAAGTTACTCTAAACATATTCATATAAGTAACTCTAAACATATTTGAACTGCTTGTCTAAACGTATTCATATCTATAATAAGAATATTTGGTATATCATACCCATCAACAAAAAAGAGTTACTTCAGTAACAAATAAGATAAGAATATTTGTTATATCATACCCAGTAACAAATAAGAATATTTGTTATATGGATATGTTTAGAGTAACAAATATGACCTGAATCATTATATCTCAAATGTTAGTATGAGCATGTGTCATTGACATGTTAACAAAGATATGAGGTGATAAGACTTTAGATGTAGGGAAGCCAACAAATCCACTTCAAAACTCAACTGCAAAACATAGTTGGTTTAGATTCCAAAAAAGAAGCAAATTTCCCATCTATTCATCATTGGGAATAGCTATCAAAATCTGTAAATGAATCTGTAAAATATTTTGTTCTAGACAACACTTGTATTACTCGTAACTGTAATAACAACAAATTGGACATGGCATCTTCAAATTGTAATGCATTATATGCATAAGTTAATTGATACAAAAAACCACTTCCCCTTCTTAACCTTCTTCAAATCTGTATTTTTCAAAGCTAACAAACAAATATTGCTGCAAACAATTTAAGATGAGGGGCAAGGTTACAACATAACACACCAGTTGGTGAGACATCAGACTTTGTACATTATCATGCAGCGGGCAGGTGAAATTCTCTTCACGGCTTAAGCTCATGTCGTTTAAACAATCCAGGGTTGTCACCAGTTTACACCAATTGCATATGTTCTTCATGTTTGAGGTCAAACACCTTTGACAGGACCAATTCCATTACCTACTTACACTAACAGATGTCACATAAGAATATTCTGATGCAGCTAAAATCAAAGTGTAAATATTAGTCCAAGTGATTGAGATAAATACGGGAATATTTGATGCAGATCTCTTGGACTAATCTTTACAATTCTCCCAGGAACGATCAAACAAATTTAGAGGAATTATCACTCATGAAAAGGAATGAATATTCCATCAGTGGTGATCTCACAGTATTAGTTCAAATCACTCATGTGTGGTTGTTGACAACTGTTCACAGATGTGGTTGTTAATTAAGCAAGCCACAGATTATGGTTGGATGAATGAGACTTAGCACCTTAAGTACACGAAAATGGCAATATTAAACTGTAGTAAAAGGAGAAGTGGGGCAATGAAAGAGATATGCTTTTTTCATTTGAGCACCGACACAAATTTTGCAAAAATTTGCCAATTTGAAGAATATTTGATTATCTAAACTGTTGTTAAAATCCAAAACTAAAGGGGAAGCTATTGACTTGTTCACATGGTAAAAAGCACACCCCAATGTTTTCTCCAAGCAACCTATTCAGTAGTCCAAAAGAAATGGTATTAATTCGACTTATAATAATATCACACAACCTAAACTATATGCCAAAAGAAAAAACCCTTAACTATGAACAAATATACACAAAAATACATTTTGGATTGAACAACCATGCAGTCCAATTTCAAAAACACCATCTCTCACACCGGCATTTAAAACCAACAAAATTTACATCTGAAGCTAGGGCCGTGTGTCCTGAAAATTAAAAATAAAATCATAGCTTAGAATAGAAAAATTAGAAACGAAGAAATATCTAATTACTTTGTACAACTAACTTTTATTACCTTCATCGTGTTTAAGCAGAAAACCTTTTCATCATCACATTATAAAAAGATGACGTGTCAAGCTCAATCCAAAGTGGAGAGTTAATGGGATGAGCAATAACCTAGATAAATTAAGAACATAAAATTCCTAGAAAAATTAATATATATTTGAAAATATGGAAAATTTTAAAATTATACATTTATTTACCTTTTTTCGTTGGAGTGGTGGATGTCGTGCTTTCTGGAACCAAGCAAGCTCGGCAAGAACCATCTTCCACTTCTATAACAAAAAAGGTATTTGGATGGTCAATGAAGAGGATATTTTGAAAAACAAAATCTAAGATTTTTATATTACCTCGGAAAAGAAGATTGCTTTGTCTTCAATGTGACTCGTCGCCGTTGCTTGTAAAGTTCTTTTAGCAATTTGCTGGAAATAATAATAATAATAATAAACAATCACTAATTTTTAATTTCAAAATGGGAATGTTTGTAACGGTATGCATACCTTATCAAAACAAAATCCGATATAACCCCGTAGCCTGACATTTATGTGATTGTTTTGAAGTAACAGAACCTGTGAGAAGAAAAATGTTAATGCAAACATAGTATATTAAAAATATAATGTAGAATTATGATAAGAAACTTACAGTTTTTGCCAAATCTGCATCATCATCTATCTATATAAAAATACAAACCAATATTTTATCAAACAATGCATACCGAAAACAATTAAGTCATGCAATGAAATGTAGTAAAGGAAAAAATTTCTTACCCTGCCATATATGGTAATGTGGGTCCACATTTTAAAGCTTGGTAACGTATGATAATGCTATACCTGCATGTTAGACAACAATCGATAATAATTTTTTAAAACATCATTTAAACAAATAATATAAATAAAACAATGTAAAGAAAGAGAGTTAAAAAACTTACATACAATTTTTATCATACATTGGAAATCATAGCAGAACTTCTGGGTAAACGATGTTCACTGTGTTATTTATGTTGGGCTGAAGAAGGACACATACACGATCAAAAGATGTGCACCTTGAAAGTGCAACATAAAGATGTCCATGACTGAAAACTGGGGTCCGCAAATCAACTCCAACGAATTTTACAGATTGTCCTTGGGCTTTATTAATCGTCATAGCATATGTCACACGGACAGGAAACTGCCTTCTTGTCATATGAAAAGGTAATTCTGTAGCCGATGGTGACAAAGATATTCTTGGAATAAACACAAAACAACCGGCTTTATCCCCATTTAAAATTTGAGCTTCAATGACACGTGATGCACATCTGACAACCATCAATCGAGTGCCATTGCAGAGCCCGTCTTTTGGTGCAATATTTCGTAATAAAATAATAGGACAACCAACCTTAAGCTCAAGTGTAAATTGTGGCAACCCAGGAGGATCCAAAGAGTTTATGTACTCAGTTGGATATCTATTCATAATGGTTGGATCGGTTTCATCATTTTCAGAAAAACTGTCTGCAGCTTGATACGTAATCTTCTGTCCCGGAAAAATGTTTAATGCAGCAGCATTTATAAAAGTAACATCATCATTCCGTGCAGAAAGAATTATTCGTTCAGTAAGGTATGCCGGAGTCACGACACCCTCAATATCAAGCTGCGGATAAATTCGAAGTATTAACTCGTTTAAAACCTTGCACCTGAATATGTTAGAAGGAAGTTCTACCACTTCTGTAGGATTTGTCCCAACCTAATACATATAGATATAATTTTAGTGAAGGAATGGCTAAGATAAAAATAGTAAGTAAAATTAAATTAGTCATGAAATAAAATACCTCCAAAATAAATTTTGCAAAATTTGCATTCTCAACCGATGAGTTATTTAACCGCATATTTTGATCCAAGATCAAAACTTGTACAGAGCACCATAATACAGATCGTCTCAATGAGGCACCAACAATTTCTTCTCGAACCCCCTTTGGTATGACGGGCAAGATTTGTTGGAAATCCCCACCAAGAACAACAGTAATACCACCAAATGCTCTGGGGTTATCACACATATCTTGTAACGATCGATCCACTGCCTCAACACAGTGCCGATGTTGCATAGGTACTTCATCCCATATTATAAGTTTTGCTTTTCTGAACAATTGAGCTTGCATGGATTGCTTGCTAAAATTACAAATTGAAGTATCATGCACATCTAACGGGATACGAAATGTGGAATGTGCAGTCCGACCTCCGCTAAGTAGCAATGATGCAATACCGGAAGACGCGACGGTGATAACTATATTTCCAAGACTACGCAACATTGTTGCTATTGCATTGTACAAAAAAGTCTTTCCAGTTCCAGCACCACCGCTCAAGAAGAATGTAGTACCTTTATTTTCAAATACTGATGAAGTAATTGCTGAATAAGCATTGCGTTGTGCATCATTGAGGCAATCAATGTCTTTTTGTGCATCCAATTGTTTCGCTTTATTTATAAGTTCCTGATGTTCATGCAACAATCTATTGCCAACAATTTCATTCCAATCTCCAGCAGAAAGTGGCATTGGTGGAAAGTCGGATAGACACTTACCGTACTCCTCAAGCAATTCATTGATAAGGAATAATCCATAATCTTCAAGTTGGCCCTGAGTTGGGGTAGAAATTGCAAATAAAGTTTGCAATTTATGTGGAAGATCATCGCAAATGTGCATTGAAAATTCATTCCATAATGCAAGGGGGTCGATCGGCACACATTCGATAAGAATAATACAAAACAGTCTTCGTAGTTGATATCCTGTTTTCATAATTGAAGCCTCGGCAAGACATTGTCTCCACTCGGAATCATCTTCAAGAAGACCTCTTGCAATACATGTTGCTTTGAATGTAGGGTACTCAATCGAATTGAATGTGCGTAAATTTTCCCACGATGTTGGCCCTTTAACAACTGTTAGTAGCAACCGTAGATAAAATCTCTCACCAGAATTAGGGGAGGCAAAATACATTCTGCCAATGGCATATCCAGATTGTCTTGGAGTCCAGACCTTTGTTGACGAATGCCACACAAACTTTTGGGGAAATTCTTGATATGTGAGATCATGCGCAGACTCATGTAAAGCGCAACATGTAAAAAATTCAGTCAAAGTTGTCTTATCATTTTCAGCCCTAGACCTTATTGCATCTACATCTTCATCTGGATCAAAAATAACACGGTGTTGCCCTGGTAAATGAAGTATCAATCTTTGAACTGACGGAATCTCTTGATGCAAAGGATGCTCGAATATTCGCCAGGCAGCCTCAGGTGGTCCAATATATCTTGCATCAAGGTATTGTTGGATCTCATTTACTGCGCCCAATACCATTGTGGTCCGATCATGACCTTTATAAATATACTTATGAATGTACTTCACACATCTTACCCCGGCACAAACTTCGACATTAATGTGGCAGTTAAAGCGCCTTGAGAGATACCTGTTGTGCGGCACAACATCTCGGTTATCAACCTGATGCCCCCTTACAGTATATAGATGCCCATTACTACGACGACGGTAAATAGGATATCCATCACGATCCAAGGTTGTTGCTTCTGCATAATTTCGAGGGTATTTCTTAGTACAGTTACCATTTTCCATGCATGAGGCATTTGGATTCCGAGCACCACATGGTCCATGTACCATACATTTTGACACAGTATCGAATAATGCAGGATCTTGAGCAGGATCAGGAAATTCAGCACATACAATTCTATCCACTTGATCACATGTATGAATCTTATCGGGTCCACGAAGAAAGAAAAGAGCATGCATATGTGGAAGACCCCGTTTCTGAAATTCAATTGTAAATACATGTGCTACTTTCTTTCCAAATACATTATTGCCATCAATCTCCTTCATCAAAGCCTTTCTTTTTAACTCAAATACACGTGCGACTAAATCTGGACGGTCGGTAGCCTTTTGATTGGGCAGTAGAGCCGAAGTAATTTCTGGCCACTTTGGATTTGCGGTCATGGTAAGAAAAATATCCGGGTGCTGGTTATAACGTGTGATAGCCATCGAGTCTTGAAATATTTCAAACATGTGACGTGCACTGCCAGTGAAAGATGAAGGAAGTATCATGCGCTGTCCAATTTGGTCGCATCTGGCATATGCATCGATATCTGCAAGACCCTGATAGAGCTCTGAGCGGAGTTTTCGTTGATTAAGTTTGATGAATGTCAAACGATGTTGCTCAATTGCTGCCCAAGCATCAACTATGAACTCCTGGAATAACTTTCCCGCTCTCAAAATTGAAGAATACTCGTTCTGTCTTTCAAACAGACGGTAGCTATAAAACTCACACATGGTCAGGCGTCTACTTGATGCTATGTTTTGAACTGGATCCCACTGCTTCAACTCAGGTTCCCATCCAAGCTGACCATCAGGAAATAATAAGACGTAGTGTAATGGTAAGTATGCAGGATGAGTCTCATTGATTTGCATTAATTGATGATTTCCTCGAAGATGTAAAACTATATCTCGCATCCCGGAAGGTCGATAGCCATCGCCAGGTAAAATAACCGCAATCTCATCTACGGTTGGGAGGTTATAACGGCGACGATCCTTGTTTGAATTGTAATGCAGATATACAGGAAGATCATGACCACATGAATCTGCTTGAGATAAAACAGAATACGCCTGACAATATAGTTTGATGAATGGATTTATGCCCGATAAACAATTTTGAATAATTTGTAAGACATCCTTGCTCAAATGTGGATTTCTATTACTTCGGAACTCCATAGCAGAATCCGGATCATATATGTAAAGTTGACAATAACTTGCTGTTTGATCCGGTTGGGGCAGAAGTGATCCTGTTCGATGGCGTAATTCTCCATGAATTGTAAATATGTTCGGGCCCCTGCCAGCAATCAATCTTTGATCCATTGTCACACCAAGGCTGGTAAATGCATTAGCTGCATTATACTCCCGAGTATACATTCGAAATGATTTTGATGCCTCACTGTCACCATCATATAATTCTCTAAGTGATGGAGGGGGTTCATTAAGTTTCGGCAATTTTACTTTTCCTTGCAAACAACATGTTCCAAAAAGATGTGTTCTCAAAGTTGACTTCGACAACTGTTCATCCAACCAGTGTAAGGCTGAACAATGAGGGCATGGAATGTTCATTAATCCAAGATGGTGCCGACCAAAATCAACCAGAGTTGGTGGACCAGAGCCATGCTGAGTTGACCGACTTCGGAAGATCGAGGATGAGCCAGCGTCTTCTTGTTCAACTGGAGAAGTTGTTAATCCAGGTGTTATTTGAGGTATACAGATAGGAGTCATATATCGAGATATGTTTCGTTGAGCTTTTTCTCGTTCTCTCCTTTGACATTGAGCTAAACACCTAGCCAAAATAAAACCATAATAATTAAATAAAATTAATTTACATTAAAGCAGAGGAGCTCTTATGAATAATAACCTGGCATATGGTTCATCATCTTCAGCACATATCGTAGCATTGTGCGAGGCTGAGACCTCATCTACATGTTCAACGGGAGAAGTTGGTACTGCATATGTGCTTTGAGGCATGTCGAGTACACTGGTAGGAGTCATATATCGAGATGTGCTTGCTTGTATTTGTTCTCGTTCTCTCCTTTTGCGTTGAGCTAAAGCCCTATCCAAATTTAAACAGAAAAATAAACACAACTAAAATACATGGCTTGGTGAAAAGGTTTTATGTACAGTCGGGTTGATAATGACCTGACAGATGGTCCTGGAACTTGCCCGGAGATCATATCGTTACGCGAGGCCGAGACAGCATCTTCTTGTTCAACCGGAGAAGTTGTCACGGCTGCTGTTATGTGAGGTATATCAAGGACACCGTCAGAAGGCAGAGCATGAGATATGTTTCGTTGTTCCTGTTCTCGTTCTCTCCTTTTGCGTTGAGCTAAAGCCCTATACAAATTTAAACAGAAAAATAAACACAACTACAATACATGGCTTGGTGAAAAGGTTTAATGTACAGTCGGGTTGATAATGACCTGACAGATGGTCCAGGAACTTGCCCAGAAATCATATCGTTATGCGAGGCCGAGACATCATCTTCTTGTTCAACCGGAGAAGCTGTCACGGCTGGTGTTATGTGAGGTATATCAAGGACACCGTCAGAAGGCAGAGCGTGAGATATGTTTCGTTGTTCCTGTTCTCGTTCTCTCCTTTTGCGTTGAGCTAAAGCCCTATACAAATTTAAACAGAAAAATAAACACGACTAAAATACATGGCTCGGTGAAAAGGTTTTATGTACAGTCGGGTTGATAATGACCTGACAGATGGTCCAAGAACTTCCCCAGAAATCATATCGTTACGCGAGGCCGACACAACATGTTCTTGTTCAACCGGAGAAGTTGTCACGGCTGGTGTTATGTGAGGTATATCAAGGACACCGTCAGAAGGCAGAGCGTGAGATATGTTTCGTTCTTCTTGTTCTCGTTCTCTCCTTTTGCATTGAGCTAAAGCCCTATACAAATTTAAACACAAAAATAAACACTACTAAAATACATGGCTCGGTGAAAAGGTTTTATGTACAGTCAGGTTGATAATTACCTGACAGATGGTCCAGGAACTTGCCCGGAAATCATAGCATTACGCGAGGCCGAGACAACATCTTCTTGTTCAACCGGAGAAGTTGTCACGGCTGGTGTTATGTGAGGTATATCAAGGACACCGTCAGAAGGCAGAGCGTGAGATATGTTTCGTTGTTCATGTTCTCGTTCTCTCCTTTTGCGTTGAGCTAAAGCCCTATCCAAATTTAAACACAAAATAAACACTACTAAAATACATGGCTTGGTGAAAAGGTTTTATGTACAGTCGGGTTGATAATGACCTGACAGATGGTCCAGGAACTTGTCCGAAAATCATATCGTTACGCGAGGCCGAGACATCATCTTCTTGTTCAACCGGAGAAGTTGTCATGGCTGGTGTTATGTGAGGTATATCAAGTACACCGTCAGAAGGCAGAGCGTGAGATATGTTACGTTGTTCTTGTTCACGTTCTCGTTCTATCCTACTGCGTTGAGCTAAAGCCCTATCCAAATTAAGCCCAAACTAATTACAATTAAAATACATTATTAGCGTATATTAGATGTTCATTTTGAGAATATGGTATGTTCAATTAAAATACTCCCATTTACATAATCAAGCTCTTCATTTTTGAAATTAACATTTTGAAATTCAATTGGGTACATGATAATACAAAATTAACATGATATCAAGTTTAGCATTAAAAAATTACACATTCATTAGAATCTTTGAATTTTTGCTACTTCTATGTGTCCTAAGAATTTTTGAATATATCTGAATTATCTCAATCCTCAGGACACATATATCTGAATATTTGATTAGGATCACTTGAGAATTTTTGCATTCTAGCATTGCTTCTATGATCCTCAGGACACTTTGAATGGTATCAAAATATCAAACTCACAACATAATTAACAGGATATCAAGTTTAGCATTGCATATATATGAGATTTGTGTATAATGCCAATACCCACAACATAAATCTGATTTGTGCATGAGATTTGTGTATATTGGCATTATACACAACATAAATCTGCCAATATTAATCAAAATCATTTTTGAATCCTGGACTATGCCAATATTTATGTGATATAGCTAACTTAAGAAAAATCACAAAAATCTAGAATATGCCAATATTAATCCTAGACTATGCCAATATAAATCACAGAAATCTCATACACAATCTGAGAATATAAACTGGACTAACCCCAAATAATGCCAATATTCATTAACTGAGAATAATGAATAAACTGATATTAATGCCAATATCCATTTTTGAATCCTGGACAATGCCAATATAAACTGAGAAAAACAATGCCAATAGTCAAGTTTTTGATTTGGTTTATAGCAGTTGCACTTTCAGTCAAGTTTCATTCTAATGCAACTGCCATGAATTGGTTTATCTTAAAACTTTCAGTGTATTTTTTTATTGACATATCAAATACATATCCTGATGTATTTTGATATTTTGATACATCATGACTTCAATTCCTATATAATGTAAATAGAAAACAGAATATTCACTTGGTAATGTGAACAACTCACTTGGTGAACATACTTGATTCCTATTTACATGATATTCCTATATAATATGAACATACTCAATTCCTATTTACAGGATATTCCTATTTACTTCACCAATTTTCAATCTTCACCAAGTGAACATACTCAATTCCTATTTACAGGATATTCCTATATAATGTGAAATGTTCCTGTATAATGTGAACATACTCAAGCTTCACCAAGTATAAAAACAATTTTCAATCTTCATACATCATAAAAAACAATTTTCAATCTTCAATCACTCAGTTATCACATATGCTACTGATAATAAAAAATATCAGTAATTATCAAGATTCAATCTTCATACATAATAAAAAATATCTCCAAAAAATTGAGTATTGTCCTGCAAAAATGAAATTGAGTATGTTTGAGAATTAACTCATAGGAATTGAATGACTAAGGATAATATCTCAAAAATGTGATAAATTTTTGAATATGAAAAAAACAATACTTAAGCTTCCATTTGCAAACTCATTTCTTAAAATATTCTTTCAATTGCAGTTGCAAACT
Source organism: Scilla litardierei (assembly GCA_030789695.1). Taxonomy (NCBI): domain Eukaryota; kingdom Viridiplantae; phylum Streptophyta; class Magnoliopsida; order Asparagales; family Asparagaceae; genus Scilla; species Scilla litardierei. Next base: position 40,901,058 of record CM061131.1, read on the forward strand.
CATTTTGAATATAAAATTCAGTTTATATTGGGTGTATTGACTGAAATATTCTGTCAATTGCAAAATTAATTTCAAACTCAAATTCAAACTCAAGCTTTCCTAAATTTCAAACTCAAGCTTTGTCCTGTCACTCAAACCCAACATTCAAAATTTAATATATGTCCTGTCTTTCAAATTGGATAGAGCTTCATCACCATAGCAAAAATTTGTTTATAGCAATGAAAAAAGGCAAAGTTCACAAAGCTCACCAATTCACAAAGGATGTGATGAAGCCCTCAAACCCACAAAGCTCACCAAGAGCTTATCAAAATGAAAAATCTTATCAGCTAGCTCCCATCCAATTTCATTTCAAGTATAATCAACAGAATACATAATGCTGGAATTTGAAATCTGCACAGGACAAAATTCAATAAGCTTATGAAATCAAGTATGTCAAGCATACAATTCATAATTCACATGACACTTGCTCATTTGAATATTAACAGGACAAAATTCACAGGACAAAATTCAAAATCCACAATTCAATAAGCATACAAATCATAATCTTCACAGGACACTTGCTCATTTGAAATCTTCATGTATAAGCTTATGAAATCAAGTATGTCAAGCATATTCAAAATTTGACCTTGCTCATTTGAAATCAAGTATATATTCAAAATTAAATATATTCAATACGCAAGTATTCAAAATTTCAGTATATGCAATATTTATATGGTTTATGGCACAATTAATGAGCAAGTAGTCAAAACTGAAATGATTTAATAAGCAAGTATGTAAAATGAGCAAGTATTCAAAATTTTCTCATGGATAACATGACTATCTCTCAACTCATGTTCAATGAGAATGAACAGGTTGTAGCATTTTCAAACTGGAATATATTTTCAATTTCAGTATCTTCAATTTATTCACCCAGTATATTCAATTTCAGTATATGCAAAAAACATAGAGAATTGGTAATATTGAGAAAGTATAGAATTTTGCATATGAAAAAAACAATTTTTTCAAACTCATTTCTTAAAATATTCTTTCAATTGCAATTGCACACTCATTTTGAATATAAAATTCAGTTTATAATCTTCCCACACAAATTTCCCACACAAAGTTCATATAACTCATTCTTGATTGTGTCTTGGTTGAGTCTGAGTAACCAAGACTTGATTGAGTCTGAGTAACCAAGTCTTGGTTACACAATCTTCATATAACACAATCATGACTTGATATGGAAAACATATTATGAAGATTATTTCAACAATCAAGTCCAGGTTATATGAAAATTATGGGTCTTTGGTTACTCAATCAAGTCCAGGTTATATGAGGATTGAGGTTATATATGAAGATTGAAAACATATCCTGAGTTATATGATTATGTCAACACTCCAAGACTTGGTTACTCAGAATATTGGTTACTCAAAAAATTATGAAGAGTAAAAAATTTTGGTTACTCAATCAAGTCCAGGTTATATGAAGATCACATCATCAAGATGTTTCACCTATATCCTCTCACAAAACAAAACAGCATTCTCTCCCATATCCTGTTTCACCAACAAACATTTCTATGATATGTGAAATTGAACTCATATCATGGAATTGAACTCATATACAGGATCAATTCCTGTGAACTCATATGAATTCACCCATAATTTACAGGATCAAAATTATACAATATCAAAATTCATAAGGATATCACAACTCATGAATTCATAAGGATATCACAACTCTATTATCATGAATCCTGTTAATTTTGTTATTTTGATTATAGAGGATATCCTTATGAACTGAATTTTGTTATTTTGAGTTGAACTGAATTTTGTTATTTTGTTATAGAGGATATCCTTATGAATACTGTGCATAAGGATATCACAACTCAAAATTATATAGGATCAAAAATTTGAGATAGAATATCAAAATTCAGTTCATCATTCAAAATTTAACATTCATGATTTATGTGATATCCTGTATAATTTGATAAAACAAAATTGAACTCATATCATGTGATATCATGGATATACAAAATTGATAAAACAAATTTGATAAAACCTGTGATATCCTTAGTTAAAGTGTATATCAAAATGAGAGGATCCTGTTTACAAAATGAGTTCACCCATATCTCTTTGATACATGATTCTCTATTGAATAAGAAAAAAGTATATCACTGTTGAATATCCAAGTATATCTCATTTTGAATGAAATTTGTAAACATCTTGATAAATTTCATTGAATAACAAAATTATCATCTTGAATGAAATTTCAATGGAATTTTGTTCACATATCTCAATGAGAATTTCAATTCAAAATATTGTAAAACTCAATTTTGTTCACACATCAAAATGATATATTCTCAATGAAATTCTGTAAAACTCAATTTCATTCAAATATCTCAATGAAATTTTGTAAACATCAAGATGATATATTCTCATTGAGTAGATAAAACAAATTTCATTCAAGATAAAACAATTTTGTTCACACATCTTGAATGAAATTTCAATTCAAAATACTGTGATATCCTTATGAACAGGATGGAATAACAAAATTTTTGAACAAAGGAAACTTAACATGATAAAACTATACAGTATTCTCTATTGTATATCATGTCCCAAAATTCTGTGAAATTTTGTTCACAATGAAATTTTGTAAAACATCACAATGAAATCATGTCCCAAACTTAATTTCATTCAAATATCTCAATGAAATTTTGTAAACATCAAGATGATATATTCTCATTGAGTAGATAAATAACAAATTCAATGTAAGAGGATATGCTAATATTATAGGATATGCTAATATTAGTCCTATACTTTGTGGGTTTCTCAGCATATCTTTTGTGGGTTTCTCAGTATATATGATGTTCAAAAATAGATCCTGTCCCAAACTCAGCTCATCATTCAAAAATTTGTTCACTCAATGGAATAACAAAATTCAGGATAAACTGTTTACAAATACAGGATTCTCTATTGTGATAATCTATCTACTCAAAATGATAAAAAAGTTTAGCATGGACAAAAAACATTTCATTCATGCTCATTGCTCAAGCTCAGTTCCCAGTTCATGAAACCTCAATATTCATATCCCAGTTTCTCATTTCATAGGTTGGTTTAAGTATCAAATAAAATTGAAATTCATCAAGCTCATTTTTCAGCAAGCATTTCAGCAATATCTGGGATTGCCCATGCCTGAAAGACTGAAAGCCTATCCATTTTAAAACTATAGGACTAATATTAGCATTTCAGCTTGATGGGTTTAAAACTTTAAGGTAAATCAAAAGAGCTTGATCAATTCATGACTGAAAGCCTATCCATTTTGAAACTATAGGACTAATATTAGCATGGAGCTATTTTCAAAATGGGTTTAAAACTGTAAGAATCAATGTATACCAACTCTTGACTGAAAGATAAAGTTTTAAACCCAACTCTTGACTGAAAGATAAAAATTGACTTAAAGTGCAACTGCCATAACTATAAAGAGAAGAGGAAGTAACTCTCACAAATCAGGTTATTCAACAGGTTATTCATCAAATCACCCTCCCTCAACGAAGAGCATTCATTCTCAACATTTTCTGAGAATGCATATCCTAATTCATTATCTAATAAACCAATTCATTAGTTTATGCATGAATGGATAAATTGGTTTATCCAATTCATGTTGAGAATGTAAATTGGTTTATGAATAAACCAACTCAAATTTTCAGTATTTTGCAAGTTACGAATGTTGACAATGTTGGTTTATCTTTATCCCATTCATGTTGAGAATGTTGACAATGGAGAATGAATGCATATTGCAAGTTTACAGTATTTTGATATTTTGATTCTGTAATATTTTGATGCAAGTTAACTCCATTCAAGTAAATTAAAATACTATAAACTTGAATCAAAATACTGTAATATTATTCAATGGAGTCAACTTGAATCAAAATACTGTAATATTATCCTCCATTGAATAATATGGATTCAAGTTAACTCCGTTGAATCAAAATACTGTAAATTGCCCAAATTTTATCACAGTTAAATTTTGAATATCACAATTATTCAAGTTTGAAGGTTCCTTGAATATCCCAGTTAAATTTGGAGTTAACTTGAAACTTGAAATGAATTTGATGACTTGGCTCATCAATTTGGAGCCCACAAATATTCCATCTGTTATAGGCTCACCAAATTTGGGTATTCCTATAACAAAGTTAACTTGAAATGAATATCCTGTCAATTTTGAATGCATATCCTATCAATTTTGAAGGACATGGAGTATCCCAAAATGGAGTATTGAGCTCCCAAAATGGAGTATTTGGAGCTCAATATTCCAAATACTCCAAATAAATTTTAAACTACAATTTTAAAATACTCCATGTCCTCCCAAAATGGAGTATTTGGAGTATCCAAGCCTATCCAAGCCTTTAATTCAAATGAATTGAAGCATATCCATTCATTTGACAGGATAATATTAATGTAAGTCTACGTCCTCCCAGTTAAATGAATAATGTAAGTTTTAATTGACAGGATATCCAAGCCTATCCAAGCCTATCCATTGACAGGATATGCATTCATTGACAGGATATGCTTGACAGGGTATGCATTCAAATGAATGGATATGCATTCATTCTCAGGACATTATTTGAAGCATATCCTGAGAATGAATGGATATGCATTCTCAACAATATTTGAGAAAATTTGGTTTATGCTTTATACATTATTACAGTTTTCTAATGAATAAACCAAATGTAAGTTCAAAAAAATGAATGAATGCATAAACCAATGAATGGACTTACATTCTCAACATGAATAAACCAATTTAAAGCATTATCTAATGGATATGCATTCATCCAGTTGGTTTATGCATGAATGGATAAATTGATATGCATTCATTCTCAACATTTTCTGAGAATGCATATCCTAATTCATTATCTAATAAACCAATTCATTAGTTTATGCATGAATGGATAAATTGGTTTATCCAATTCATGTTGAGAATGTAAATTGGTTTATGAATAAACCAAATTTTCTCAAATTTTCAGTATTTTGCAAGTTGAGAATGTTGACATGGATATATTTAATTTGTCATATTTAATTATATTTAATTTGGCATATTATAGTGGTTATGGCATATTCAGTTTTAATTAGCAAAATTCATAGTTTATGAGGTGAGCTAAAGACATTTGAATACCCAAATTTAATTAGCAAGTATTCAAAATTTTGAAAATGGACTGAAAATTATATGAGGTGAGCTTGTCATGGTATGCATATCAATTCAAATTCAAATTCATGGTTTAAGTTCAAACTGAAAATTTGAATACTTCAGTTCTGAAATATGCAAGTATTCAAAATTTGAGAATGAATGCATATCAATTCAACTATATGAGGTGAGCTTATCATGGTTTAAGTTAAGTCCTCCCAGTTAAATGAATAATGTAAGTCTTTAATTGACAGGATATCCAAGCCTATCCAAGCCTATCCATTGACAGGATATGCATTCATTGACAGTTAGATTTACAAATGAGATTTACATCAAAGTTTCCCTCTAATGTGATATCCAACATATGTAAATTTATAAATGAGATCCAACATGTTGTGATGTAAATGATCAAAGTTGAAATATCTCCTTCTATGTGAGAGATTTGTGAGTTCAAGTAAATTTATAAATGATCAACATCACTTCTATGGTTCAAGTAAATTTATAAATGATCAACATCACTTCTATGGAAATGATCTGAGTTGGGATGTTGGATAAATTTTGAACATCCTTCAAAAAATGTATACCAAAAATTTCAAAATTGATCCTGTTGCAATTCACAGGACATTTTCAAAATTTTCAAAATTTATACCAAAAAGTTCCAAATTTGAATGAGTTGAAATTAACAGGATATCAACATTTTTGAAGGAAATCTGAGCTGTGATGTTGATCTAACTCTGAGTTGATCATTATAAATTTATCCAACATCTAACTCTATGTAAATCACAACATCCTTCAACATCACAACTCACAGGACAATCTAAATTAACAGGATATCAACATCACTTCTATGTAAATGATCTGAGTTGTGATGTAAATTTATAAATCACATCCAACATCACAAATCTCTTATATGAATTTTGAATATGGTATAAATTTAGCAATTCACAGGATACATCACAATTCACAGGATATATGAATTGCATATGTGAAGTAAATCTGTGATGTAAATTGTGATGTAAATCCTGTTATAAATTTTGAATTTACTTGCAATTTACTTGCAATTACAGTATAAATTTGGTGTAAATTGCAAGTAAATCCTGTTGCAATTGTGATGTAAATCTGAAGTTGCTAAATTTTCAAAAATCTCAAGTAGCAATTCACAGGATATATGAATTATCACATATCTCAAGTAGCAATCTCAAGTAGCAATCTCAAGTAGCAATCTCAAGTAGCAATTCACAAAAATCTGAGTTATCACATATGCTAATTGAGATAAAATAAAAAATCAGGCCAATTATTACAAATCTCATATGCTACTTGAGATCAAATATGCTACTTGAGATCAATAAAAAATCACATATGCTACTTGAGATCAATAAAAAATCAGGACAATAAAAAATCTATATGCTACTTGAGATAAAAAAATCAGGACAATAAAAAATCAGGACATGCTACTTGAGATGAATATGAATCAGTTACCTGTAAATAGAATTGAAATAAATACCCTCCACCTTGCAAAAGAAAATGGCTTACGTAAGATAAATTCCAAAATAAAATGTTTTTAAAAAACATGAAAAATCCTAAACGAACTCACCTCCTGCAATGAGGGAGATGATGGCTGCAACGTGAGCTTGAAGCTGAATACATTAGTAACATTATTAACATTACTCAGGACAATTATTAAAATTATGAAGATTACTTGAAGAAACATACGTTGAGCAACTTGATCTACTTGATCTTGGCGTGTGCTCTTCTTGATGTGCTGGTGTGAAGCAGGGGAAATTTCAGGTAGAAGAAGATGGCGAGGAGCTTGCAGGGGCTTAGTTGTGATGTGAGCAATTGCGGGCTAATTTCCCTCTAATGTGAGCAACATTTCCCGCCCATTGAAATGTGTTTCCCTCCGATTTTGTGATGTGATCAAAATTTCCCTCTATGATGCAAACGAAAACGTTCATTTGAAATTTTTTTAAAAAAATTATGGCTGATGTGAGTTCTTTGATAGGCTGATGTGATTTCTTATTTCCATTATCTTATTTCCATTATCTCATTTCCATTATCTCATACTCAATTTCTCATACCCTATATACAAACTTTATAAATTATAAACATCACACCCAATTACACATAACCAAAACCAAATTCTCCTATCCAATATCTCTTATCCAATATCTCTTATCCATTATCTCTTATACAATACACATATCCACATACAACAATACACATAACCAATATCTCTTATCCAATTTCTCTTATCCAAAAACCCATGATAACATCCCTGTTTTATAATATAGATATATATATATATATATATATATATATATATATATATATATATATATGGATTAATGGGTATCATACGCCATATGAGAGCTTCTCTCATACGCCCTCTCACATAAAGCACCCAAGTACAAGCCCACATGGGCTTGTACTTGGGTGCTTTATGTGAGAGGGAGTATGAGAGAAGCTCTCATATGGCGTATGATAGCCATTATTCTCATATATATATATATATATGAGAATAATGGCTATCATACGCCATATGAGAGCTTCTCTCATACTCTCTCTCACATAAAGGGGGCAAGTACAAGCTCACATGGGCTTGTACTTGTTGTACTAGCCCCCTTTATGTGAGAGGGAATATGAGAGACACTCTCATATGGCGTATGATACCCATTATTCTATATATATATATATATATATATATATATATATATATATATATATATAAACTAAACTTTGTAAAAATATATGAGTAAAAGAACATCCCATGTGAGTACTTGTATTATGTGAAAGAGAACACGGTTAAAACGTATATAAAAGATATCTTTCATTTATATATTACTGTTGACTGATGGTTCTGCCAAACTTACTGGCTGAGGATATCCCTCCTGAGTTTTGGCTGATCTTACTTGAAGATATGTCGTCTCAGGTTCGGGTCGAATATCCAGATGAAGAGCTTTTTCCACCGGATTACTCTGTATGAAAAGATGAATCAGCTCTATTGGATTATGGGACTACTTCTCGACTGGCCAAGAACATGACCCTTCCTAAGGACAGGGCCGTTCTGGCGAAGGTCGATTATGAAAGGCTGACCATAATAGCGATCCATCGAAACCTCCAGGTAAAAACTATTTGTTCCCAATATTTTGCTTGAATCCAAGCATTGGAGTTGACGTTTTTACCTGTTTACAAGCCCTTTTGACTAATATGGAGCTACGCCGTCGTTTATTTGCGATGGCTAATTACGAGGCCACCACGAAAGGGATGGAGTCATCCAACAAGGCCGTCGATAAGGCAGAAGCAAAGCTAGAGTGGTGTAAAACTTCGAAATAAGATGCTCAAGTTGCAGTTGAGTCGACTCAAGCAAGGATTGGGCGAATCTCGCGAAGGGAGGCTGCCCTTTCAATGGAAGTCATTACGGAAGTTGCTATGGGGGAGAAAGCTGATGGGACTCTGTTTGAGGAGAGGAGAAAGTGTGAGGCCAAAGTGAACGAGTTTCAGGCTCGGTCTTTTGTTGGCTCCCAAGAATTTAACACGAAGGAAATCGCGGATAAGGCTGTCCAGGAATACAAGAACAATTTGCCTAGCCTGGATGTGCAATATATAAGAGGCTATGAACGGTGTCATCACGAGATGAAGGATCGATTTCCTAATTTTGCAGATAAAATCGACCAAGTTTCGTTGTCATGGATGACGACGAACCGGACTACCCCTTGGAGGAAGTGGGTCAAGCCATGACCATGGAAGCTGCTCTTCCTACCAACGAAGCTGTCATCACGATAAGTGAAGCTGCTTACGTAGCTGCTTTAGGGGGAAAAGAGCACACAGCTTCGGTCGAGGGAGATCAATGGCCCATTGTTTCAGTTGAGGGACCTTAGATATCTCACACTTCCCAAGACTTTTGAACCTTTCTAATTGTATAGGGGGTATAAATTTGTAATGAATTTATGTATGATATTTTTTGAAATTGTCTTGTACCTCCTTGTTTTAAAGAGCATGACGAGCATGAGCGTCCGTATCATCAGTTTTCAGAGTCCAGCAATCATACGTGTCATGCCCATGGTCATTATAGTACTTACAGAACTTGAGGTCGTCTCTTTTTTCATACATGTTCTTCTTAATAGGTTCATTGACGAGTCCTTTTCGCTGAGCATATGTCAGTGTACTTTTGCCTTGGGGGCATTTGACCTGACATTGATGATTCCCACAGACGTCGCTAAATGTTGACGAATGGGTTCCGCTAAACCGAAGGTGGAGCTGACATGGACTATTTTGCCATGGTGGAGCCTTGTCAACTGGTGGAGTGGGGCCCTCAGTTGAAAGAACCGAGGTCGATGAAGGTTGAACAAAGTACGCTCGAGCCTTGTCAACTGGTGGAGTGGGGCCCTCAGTTGAAAGAACCGAGTCGATGAAGGTTGAACAGAGTACGCTGAGAGCGTCGGTCTAGAGCTCGATCGGTTGCTCGGTCGATTAGAATGCTCGTTCGACCTTCCTGTTGGGTCGAACCTCGAACTTCATGCACCACAGACAGTCATTAGGGGGTCGGATCTGGGTTCCGATCCAAATCCCCTCTGATATTTAAGTTAGAACTGGACTTAAGAAATGCTTAGGGCTGTCAAAATCGACCCACGGAGGTTCGTCTCGAGTCAGTCACATCAAGCTGATATGGAGGAAGAAATATAAGAGAATGGAGAATAAATTATCAGAGTATCATGTCTCGCGTACCTTGGGAGTCTGCCCTTCTTATGTTTGTCACTTCTATATTTATAGACTGAAGTGTCTATCCAGTTACGTTGGGGAATAATGGTCACCAATTATGACGGTACGATTATTCCTCATAAATAACCATAACCGCTTTCGACTCCAACCACCATTTATGAGCCCATTATCAACTACCTCCTCGAGCAATGGAAGCTCAACGGGCAAATGGCATGTGTGTTTTGACCGGGTTAGCGGCTAATATCCTTTACATGCTTTGTAGGCTTAGTGGGCCCCGACGCTATCATTATAGTCTTCATGGCGACTAACTTCTTCCTTCCTCGAGTGTCGGCCCAATGATCTAACAATTACATAACGTACTTATTGTCATAATATAACATATGGAATTGAATATACAAGAGAATATACTACAAATCATAATACTGCGAAAAATATACTTTTGCAATTTCTACCCGATGGTTAGGGGAGTGTGCACTTCATAGGAGGTGGTTCCCTGTCATAATCACAAAAGGACCATATATTTCATGGCATATGCTTAAGTCCTCAGATTCCTGATTTTCCCAAAACCCTGGAAATATGGAAATTAGCTAAATCGGGAAGAAAGCAGAGGACCCAAAATACGGGAAAAAATAAAAAAGATTAAAGTGTTGTGAATGTGTTTTCTGGGGAAGACCATAGTATTTTATTTATAGAGGATGTGAGAGTTCATACATGGATATGATACAATCTTTTGAATAGATTACAATATTATCATCGCACCAGATATTCTTTTCATAACACTCCCCCTTATCCTGCCATAAGTGTGAACTCTGCTCATAAATACTTCAGGATTCTGAGCATCATTTGTGTATCACAAGGGGTGGATACTTCAGGATCCTGAGTTAATAGGGCTTGCCTCGTTAAAACCTTTGGCTATGAAAACCCATGTGGGAAAAAAACCATAGTTAAGGAAAAAGAGTACAAATTCCCTTTAACTCCACCGGATTTGTACAAGCCCTTAGGATTTCAAATCTTTTAGGTTCTTTTAATCACTCATATTTACAACATTTTGAAGATATATACAAATTGCAAATATTGCAACATTAAGTAGCTGCAGAATCCGAAAACGTTGGAGAGGTGTGCTTTGTTTTGTCGCCTCTGGTGTGGTTTCCTCAAAAGTCGGGTAAGCATGTGCCTTGGTCTTCAGACTACCTGATTAGCTCCAAAATGCCAGCCTTTTACCCAGACATCACTGAGACGTGATGTACCACAAGGCGCATCCAGACACACCCTTAGCTTATTCTGGAATGGTTAGGATCTCGAAATGACAGGATGATGTTGCTTTTATAATTTGCTTTACAGATCTGCAGTAGCTGGTCGTCGCACTATAGGTACCCAATTTGTGGCTTTTCGTTATGAGGATCAGACATGTCACTGATGGGTTCTGGCGGACCCTTAGGGCACAGATCTGTTCCCGTCCTAAGTCGGACGGAAAACAGAGGGATAAAAACGCAGCAGAAAAACATATTGCTAAACAATTTAGCTAAGGCCCTAAGGTAAGCCAGAACATTAGCCAACATCTATGCTGACTTGGGGTGGATCTGACCACCCCAAGAGGGATCTATACTACTGCGACATTATTAAAATTATTTTAGAAAGCTACTAAATCACATACCCAGAACATTGTCTTGGTACAGGCAAGGTGTACCACACCGTCTTTTGAGCCGCTCCCCGTCCCGTGCCGAACCGCCCCTCGAATCGTTCCGCGTCCTGAGGCGAGCAATCCCCTTGTCACCGAGCCAACCACGCGCTGAAGAAAATTTCACCTGAGTGTGAACCTTCGCCAAGACTCCGGATCAGATTCGAACCCTTTCGTGGCTTTGCTAGAGCCCTTCAGGAGAAAGGCAGAAATTTAGGGAGAAGAGAAAAAACTTTTAGTTTAAGCTAAGATCCAAGCGTGCTCCAAACCTTTTGAGCGCCGCTCAGATCTAGAGCTTGGGGCGAGTTTAGAGGAGGGGAGCAGACCACTATTTATATAGGCAGCTGACCCCTCCCCTTTACTCCATGTCCGATGTGTGACTATTCTTTTTGGAGTTAACAAATCAAGTTAGTTTGCCTTAACAAAAGGCCAAACTATCATGAATTTTAACTCCCTCACCGTTGAGCTTCACGATTGATACACCATATCAAATCGAAGGGCGTTCAACGGTGAACGCGTAGGAAAAAACGGCACGTCAATCCAAGTCCGTTTGATACCTCAATTGATCGTCCAAAGATGAGCCTAAAGCTATGTTTGGCTGAAAAAATCAGCCACCAAGAAAAAACTGCACCTAGGGTTCGCAACCATAGGTGGTGGGCCCACTGTACCAGTTTGGGCGGGACCCAGGCCACGCTGGGCGCCTGGCCAGGCCTGGGCGCACCCAGGCTGGGTGCCTGGGCCCAGACTTGGGCCAGGCGCCCAGGGCACCCGGGCCCGCCTGGGCCTGCGCCCAGGGCGCCTGGGCCCGCCTGGGCCTGCGCCTAGGCGCCTGGGCACCCGGGCCTGCCTGGGCCTAAGCCCAGGCGCCTGGGCTTGGACCCGGTGCCCAGGCACCTGGGCTTGCCCAGGCTGCCCCTTTTGCCATTTTTTTCTTAAATAAATCAGCTTTAACCATTAAAGATATTGGGCTTTTAGCCCCAATGGGCTTTCTATTTAAACGCCTTTAAATAGACTTATTGGCCTCTTTTGGACTCCGATTTGAGCGCGGTTTGAATCTACATTTAGACCGGGATGAACCCATCTTACAGGTAACCTTTTGCTTGCATTTAGTGTATTAAATGTTGTCGTAAAAAATTTACGACGCATTTAACTCAGTTTGCATAATATGCAAAATAGTCCCCTTTCTAAGCGTAAAATATCAATTGCATCAAATGCAACTTTCTTTCCCATGCATCAAATGCACATTCTCTCTAATATTTCTACCTATTACTAGACGAAGGTCGCACTCTGTGTGAGACCCTGCAGCCTGACCCTACTACAGGTAGGGCTCGAAGCCCCAGACGGCAGTGACCATGAGCAGCAGTTGTCGTCCGTGTTTCAGTATCATACTTATGTGGTTAACTCATTGACATGAGTGTTGTCGGGACCACCTTGACTGTGTCCGTGATGAATTTCGCAGTTTTAGTCTCTTTGTCAAAACTATGTCGTTTAACTCAAGCCTAGGGTACGGTCAAACTGTCAACCCTAATAGCTTGAAGCTGGTTAGTTTCCATTGATCTTTAGTCAAATAATGTTGGACATCTTCCAACATACTCTGGCCAGATTTTTTGCTAAAGACCGAACTAACACTACAACACTAACTCCCATTGACCGGGAGAGACGAATCCTATCTTGGTCATTACTCTCCTCGCACGCTTCAAATGTCACCCAACCAAAGACCTTTCGGCAGGCCTTGCCTCGAAGTTAGGTCACGGATCTAAGTGACACCGTTCACGTGCAGGTTCCTAAAATGACATCAAGTCAAATACCAACTTGTCTATCATCACTAAGAGTTATTAGTGACAGATGTGTCAATCATAACCATATGATAACTCTTATGGGTCGTTCAATGAACTCATTCTTCAATAAGCACCTGTGTCTCGTCTCCGACTTCGCCAAATCGAATGACCATGAGATCATCGTCACCGCTATACGATGAAGACTAAGACACAATGGTCTATCCGATGTTTCGATATCCTTTTCTCAAAACATCTACAACCACGAACGTTTTTAGACTTATGCTACCGACGGTCAAGCACTTCTCCATGATCGAGATCCTCATCTCGATATATGTTTGACCTCGCATTAAGTCTCATGACTTTACCTAAGTTTCTAATGATAACTACATTATGATTTAACTTAGATAAATTCTTACCATACAGCTTACTGTAATTTTGAACAAGATGTTTGTATAGATTCACAAAGATAAATTGCCTCGAGGGTATACATGTCTCAACATCTCCCGCTTGCACTCAGGCCCATTTATCCTGGTATCTCATACCTATTTTACACATAAGTATTTCTTGACTTCATGTGGTAGAGCATTCGTGAGTGGATCTGCTAAACTGTCTACTGTATAGGCTTAAGGGGTTTCTATGTTCATATTAGACCAACCATTTTGAATCTCATTCAAATAATTCCTTTGGTCCTTTAGAATCCATAATATTTAATTTCCCTATATCTCATCCAGCTCATCGTACCTTACGACAATAATTTTAATAAGTTACTGGTCATTTTAGATGGTTCATATTTGAAAGTGTCAAACTCTTTTGACCAGTTTATCAAATATGTTACATCCCCTTGATGCCTCGCATGTGTTTTATTCGCTCCCACTGACCTTGAAAACTATCTGGTCAATTCATGAAAGTTTGTTCTTCTAAATCTTATTTAGAAAATGAACTTTAAATGAATGCTCCAGTTTTCATGGTTATCATGAGCATTTACATCGAGTTCGGTTCGAGTAGATCTGTACTCATCTGCTGGTGATACAGCTTAATCATAATCCGTTTATAGGAGTTAGGATGAAAACGTTCTCAACCAACGTAATTGTACTTCACTATTTTCCTTTCTGCACCAATCTTCTAACTTGAAGATTTACTTGCAGACATTAAGAAATAATTTCTTTTGGGCATGTAAACTAAAGTCCATACTTTATTTACGTGCACAGACCTAATGCATCAATTTGTTAATCAGAGTCTCTACTCTGAATTTCATCCTGGAAGTTATCGTAGACCATCATCGACTATGATGTCTAACTCGACTCTTCGTCTCACGAGACTCGAGTAATCCTTTAACTTCCTAACGATTAATTTAATGAATATCTTACTGATAAGGTCCTCATAGGACCTTATCAAAACCTTGGCATTTCTATCTGGGACTTAAACCAGAGGGAGGATTGTAACTCAGTCACTTTGCCATGAGTCGCATTATGTCTAAGAAAGTGCGATTTATGCTCTCTAACACATCCAATATGTTAAGAGACTTGACCTGAGAGAAAATCACATTTTCTTTTAATTTCGCAAGATTTATACATCTAATTGTTTGACTTTTCGATCTAATCGAATCATTTCAAATATTTCTATCATTTTGTTCTCTATTTTATCTGACTTGTGTTTCATCAAGAACACGTGTCTCAATAGAATAAGAAAAACTTATCCTGCTTAACTTAGACTTGGGTCCGGATACATCAGTATGTACGAGATTACGAGTTCAACAACTCATTCTCCAACTGTCTTACAGAAAGAGTTTCTGCCATCATACCTTTAAGAATAAGATTCACATGTGTCCGTAGACTTCATAATACGATATGTCAGACCCCACTTTATATGACTTGTGAAGCTTAGTCTCTTTGATACGGCCTAGTCTATTTTGCCATATAAGTTTATTACTATCTTGCATATTAACATTTAATATATTTTGTTATATATATTACATATTGCTTTAGAAGCAATGTGACGACATTCGCCAAAATGTGATTTCTTTTTGTATAACAATTCTTCTGAAATCGTGACATCAAATATGTCACATATTTAGTTCCTCATACTTATGTCTTTACTAATGATAAATAAAACTATCTTTCTCAATTTGACTTTTCCTTAGTGCCTTCTTCCTTTTCTAAATCTCATTTAGATATTAAACGTCAAAACAAAAATTTAATAGCTATGCAAGCATCTTATGTATCCAAATGCCTGAGCTTTGCAACCTTGAGTGTAGCTCAACAAGTTGCTCGTCTCAAGATCCGGTTGGGATACATAGTCTTGTACCGCTCATGCACTCATATTTCGATTCAAACAGTTTGATCGAATTTTTGAATCTTACGGATCGAACCTTCTTTCCATACAACCTTGAGTGTCGCTCAACAAATTGCATGGAGAAACTTGCTATTGAACATCAGTATGTTCGAGCTGCCCCATATAGAGGCGAGTGACATGTAGCGTGCATTATTTTGTTGGACTCAGAACTTACACTACTACAAAATGGACCTTTAACAGCGCTTAAATAAGGCCTTTAATAGCGCTTTACAAGCGCTGTCTATCTCGCCGCTGATATAGGGGGGCTGTTTTTAATAGCGTTGTACAAGCGCTGTTAAAGGGGGCCTTTAACATCGCTTGTTTGTGCAAGCACTGTTAAAGGGGGGCCTTTAACAGTGCTTGTTTGTGCAAGCGCTGTTAAAAGGGGGGCCTTTAACAGCGCTTGTTAGTGCAAGCGCTGTTAAAGGGGGGCCTTTAACAGCGCTTCTTTAGTGCAAGCGCTGTTAAAGGCCCCCCTTTAACAGCGCTTGTTTGTGCAAGCGCTGTTAAATACCCCCCCTTTAACAGCGCTTGTTTGTGCAAGCGTTGTTAAAGGGGGGCCTTTAACAGCGCTTGTTAATGCAAGCGCTGTTAAATTCCCCCCTTTAACAGCGCTTGTTAGGCAAGCGCTGTTAAAGGGGGACCTTTAACAGCGCTTGTTAGTGCAAGCGCTGTTAAAGGTGGGCCTTTAACAGCGCTTGTACTAAAAAAGCGCTGTCTAAGGTGGACCTTTCACAGCGCTTCTACTAAACAAGCGCTGTTAAAGGTGGACCTTAGACATCGCTTCTTTAGTACAAGCGCTGTTAAAGGTCCACCATAGACAGCGCTTGTACTAAACAAGCACTGTCAAAAGTCCCAGATAGACAGCGCTTGTTTCAATTCATTTTATTGTTTCTCCCTATATTTTATATTTAAATAGATCCATTTAATGTTCAAAATGCTTAAATAAACCACCAATAACATTAAATTACACGAAACAATCATTACAAGAAACAATCAAATTAAATTGCTTTTATTCAACAATAACATAAATTAGACAATGTGCATTGATATTGGAAAATGATTCGTAATACAAATTAGAAACATTATCACATATAAAACTTATCCGTCATTATCCATTAAATCACTCCTTGAACAATTCATTTCCCGACAGCAGTATATACATTCCAGAATTGTCGGGTTCCATCTCAAAAATCTTTTCTGCTGCCTCTTCCTTTGCAGACACGCCAAATTCTCGGTGCATCGAGTTGAAGTGCCTGGATATATTTGTTACACCAAGTAATGCCTGAATCATATCGGCTGAACTGAAATACATCAGCTTGCACCACCCCTCGTCCAGGACTTGACGTCCATCGTTCTTGCATTTGGTATTCTTTCCAGCTCATGTGTTGAGGTATTATCTTCCCTCTTGGCCTGGGCTTCCTCTTCTATGCTGCTCAAATTGATTACACGCAAAGCCTCATTGTAATACTTGATCAAAAGATTAACACAATCAGCCTGTAAAAGGTTTAAGTCAAGTCGCAAGAGAGAAACATGACACGATACTCAAGCCAAAAAAAGAGGGTCAAAACCTTGAGAATATTAAATGAGCAATGGAACAATAAAAACAGTTCAGGAATACATAACGACAGACTTTTTAATATAGATATATGTTAAGGGTGTACCCAAAACAATGGAAACAAATGGTAAATTATCATCCAACATTACCTCAGTATTCTCGATAATAGCATCTGTAGCACCAGCTTTCTTCAGATCCAATAAATGAGCAAGATCATGCGCTCTAGCATATATAGGGACCTGGGAAAATTTATTCACTTAAGTGAAACTAAATTAACTGCTTAAATTAGCTGCAATATCTGTAACACTAGCAAATGTAAATCAGCCGCGTCGTTTGTGTCAATTCTTCATAAGCACAACTTTCTGACCTTTCAATTTATGGAAACATTGGTATCTTATAGCAGTTTTCATGTAATAATAAACTTTACAGATTTAAGTTGATTCAGAATTGAATTCTTGATTCTCCAATTCCTACCATACATGATTTTACTATGTGTAAAGTGGGAGCCATATATTTTCCATGAAAACCAAATGTTACTGATAAAAAATTCAGGCAGACAGATATGTGACAACCAACTTTTACATAGCTTCAGTTCTGATATCATCTCTCTAAAATGCATTTTCCTACATTGTCTCATTTCTCCTACATCGTCTCATTTCCTACTTCCAGAAATATCATTATGAATCTACCGTCTACAAAGTAAAGCACTATCAAGAAGTAAAACCAGGACTAATCAATATATCGAGGGAAAAAAATCCCAATTACACAGGTCAGTTACTACCCCAGGGAACGCTAGCCGAATCCGTTGAACAGCCTCCATTGTTCTTGTTTTGCCTGTATACATGACCATAACTGCTTTAGCTAAAGAAATGCCAGCAGATTACAGAACTGCTGGGCGTGATCCATCGCCATAAAGTATTGGAAGCCCGACTTTCTAGCTGACTGTTTGAAGCATGAAGGAATATCCTTAAATCATGTTGAAGTCAAACACAAGCATGCAGACAAATAAATTAAGGGGAAGAAATCATACCTTCACAACCCCAGGATTAAGATAAATGCAACATAAGGCCAGCCCACTTTGTCACCATCGAAGCCAGAAGCTAATGGTGTGGATAAGAAATTGGCCAAGACCTGCAGTATGGTTACTTAGTAATACTTGCAACCTATAAATAGTTTCCAGAATATCTAATCTAAGAATCACTATGATCATTATAATACCTGGCCCATTTGCCCAAACCCAAGGATGACAACTGGCTCTGTGGCACCAAAATTTGCCATCTCAGTTTGATTCTTGTTTACTATTCATATTTGTATCCTTGTTTACTAGTTTCTGAAAGTTAATACACGTGATGAAGGTTCAAGGGTTCTAAGAGGGCTTCTACGCACTGAAAACAAACAAAAAAGGGTGTAATTATTATATCCTGTTTCAGCAGATTATAGCGTCACGGGAATATATTCCTGCCTTTGAGGTGTAGTTTTCATCCCAATATGTGTAACTCATGCCATCAAGCATCCATGTATTCTTGAGCTCCTCAACAAAAAATTTCACTTGAATTGCCTGAATCAGAGAACAAAAAAAGAGAGGGGATAGAGACTGGGACCTTCTAACCATATTATATTAAAAAGCATATATATGAAAGTTTAACAATGTACCTCTACACTAGATTGACCTTGTAAACTGAAAGGGTAGCCAACTACAAACCCTGTCAGGGAAAATGTCGATACCTTCAATTAAAAGAATACAGTAAGTATCAGGCTTCAATGTCAAGATTCAAGGAGTGAAGCATTCCATAAGTACAATCAGAGTTGGTTATTGATTCATTTTGATGGACAACAAATGAAAAATTTATACCAACCCCTTTGCATTAAGAACTTATTACTTTACTGCAGTACTACGAACAAAAGAGATGGCTGCATTAGTTTCATGTTCCTACTGAAATAAAGAAAAGACACTCCTCGCTAGTAGCAACTTTTGTTTTATGTACCTAGAGGGTATGAAAATGCACACACATGACTATGGCAGGTTGGGCATACATTATATAGCATTTCATATTCAGTGTTATAAGATTTCCACTATATTACGCCCATCTATTTGACTAAAAATACACAACATGGTTACAGGCTTGTAGGTTGCCACCCGTAATCCAAGGATCATTCTTCTTATTATAAGAACATATGTTAACATTTTCCAACAAGCTGGATGCAGCGACAACAGTTCTACTACAATCTCTATCATTGTTAAGAAATTCTTTTACTTCTATTACAGTTTTCCACAAACCATTTGATACAACTAGTTTAGCATCAAGCAGCCGGTTTTCATTCACAAGCTCATTATTAACAATCCAACGTATGACTTATATATTGAACAAAACATGGTTCAGATACATATTAATAAACAAATGCTATAGCATGCACTTGAATAGCATTCGAAAATTTACACCAGGTATTATATTTTATGAAGAATAAAAAAATTCATCAATAGCAGAACTGCTCAGTTCCCACCCTATTTGGTTCAATTACAGAAAGAAAACATGTGTAAACAGCAGAACTTACCAACGTTTGGAAGTATTTGGCCATCAAACCAATGTTTGTTTTTTTCCTCACAAAGACACTGCATCACACACAAATACGGTCAGATAGTTGTTAGAAACAATCATCATGGACAATTGAAGAAAACTCGGAAGAAATCGAAGAAACTAGCTTGGATGTGTACTATATATTTAGCAATGCACATACGGCTATAGTTATATTGTATAACTGTCATGTCCCCTTAACCTTCCCTGTGTTCTAGCAGAGGATCAAAATATACCCAAGCAAGCCAGAAGGTCAAAGAAATAACAACAGCAAATTAATCATTAATCTTTCAACCATGAATTGCTTTCATGTCGCCACAATTTCAAACCTTCCAAAAAACAAGTTAGACATAGAGTACAATATTTATCAAGCAAGTAAGATATTATGTTGTTTCTAGTTTTTAACAAATGGCTTCTGTTAGGGTCAGTTTTTAGGTTGTGGTACTTCAGGCAGTGTAAATCCCAGAAACCAATGTAGATAGCGATTCAGATCGCCTTGGATTTGCGTAGTACTCCATTGTCCTGTAATCAAAGCTAAATAATCAGTAGATATGGCTAGTAGAATTTATATTGCTTCTGTAGATATATCCCAATGAGCTGAGAGTTGGCGAATGCAAAGAAACAATGTCCTGCAGGTTGTCTCTAGGAGGGGGAAAACGGAACATGCTCTCTTAAGATAAAGCAATTAAGCAAACTTACCAATAAGACAATATGTATCAAATTGGTATAATCTGTGAATATATATGAGCTAAACAACATGCATACATAGCTGCGTACTAATAATTTACTCAATAATACAAGTTATGTTGAATTAATACCAGCATCAGCATTATGCCATCTTAGAAGAGCATTTTAGATATTTCCTGCAGGTTGAATTTTTAACAGCTGACAAAGTTGTGTCCCTCAATTCATGAAAGGCCATGATATTTTGTGTGGGGCATGTGCACGCAAGTGTGGCCCTCCAAGCATCTGAGTATGCGCTTGTATGCGGTCTGATATCTGTGAAGAAAAGTAGATTTCTGCAAAGATGTGTAGAAAAAGGTGGCTAATCTACTTTTTATGTATAAGAAAATTTAAACAAGTTCAGACTGACTATACATGCACAGATAAGGACCTTATGAGCTAAATACACAAGCTTGCGTTAGGGATACATGATAGTGCATTGAGATTTCATGACAAATTGAAATGCACTAAGCAATTAGTATATATATGGCACGGTACATGCATATGTTTTTCCTTTGCGGTCAACACCCTTTTGAACAAGTTGGCACAAATAACAACTTCCATGGATTAATGAAAGAAATCTTGTTTGGTTTTCGGAGTCTAAAAGTTAGGAACAAATAATAAATTTCATCGACAATGCGCATTTAGAAATCTAAATTTGATGAACAATAACAATGATTTGGAATGCCACCCGTCTCCTTGCATGCAGGCATTAATCCATTCATCACAATAATGATTAAAACATGCCTAAGATTTCAAGCACATGTGTTGACTAACTTAAGATTGTTCCCAACACAACTAATTCTTGATTAGTATCTTAATAATGCAACTATTTTACGCAAATCGAAGGCTTACAAATAATTCACATGATTGGGTGGTTTTGTACATGTCAAAGTAAGGAAAAGATATGATCCTATTTCTTCGGCTGACATGTTTTCCTGGAAACGAGACTTTGAAAGTCTAAGATATAATTTTATAATGCCCATGGATCCTAGGATAACTCTACATATTAATTGGCAGATGAAAAAGTGTAAATATAAATTCCAAATCATACCTGATAGAAGTTATAGATACAATCCAAGATCTGTAAGCATGAAAAACCACTGTCGATAAAGAATGTTCTTGAAGAAGGACCAAGTTCATCAAACCGATCGATTGGAAAAAGTAACGTAAGGAAATTGTTTTTAAAAACTGCTTCCCTTTTTTCGCTGCAAAAAAAGGATAAGCCTTCAAAGAAAAACTATAAAATGAGAAAGAAAAAGAGCTGTATACAAGTTCGAGTACCTTTCACTCAGTGGACGTGAGAAGTTGTCCAATATTTTTTCAGAATCCCTTCCCTCTACTCGAGCATCAAAGAATACAGAAGTATGTAGCTCACTAGTGTCTTCTGTACTGGAGGATTCCGTATAGATACATGGTGATGAAGTTGGCTCGGATACTGACCAGCAGATAGAATCCATAAGGCTGCCAGGTGTGATCGGATAAATTGGCATTTGACATGACTGTAATTTCATAAATCGAACGAAAAACTCAGTCTCTTTTCATGTTGGTGGATAATAAGGAGAAAAAAATTAACTGATTCCCGAAAAATTAAAAATCTTTGTCAACAATTGATTGATCTTTATAGTTAAGAAATATGGTCCAATATAGGAAACATCAGAAGAAGCAGATATTGAAAGTTGTGTTTCTATCAAATTGCTTAAACTCGAGGGTTAGTGTCTCAATCAATACATACATGCACAACATTAGCCACAGAATGTCCTGAATAGTTGTCTTTGTATTTTGATCTCCTGATGGGAAGAAAATAGATGATAAGAGAAGAATCATGAGAAACTTATTTAGTTTTAGTAGGAAATATACCTGCTTGGGGGCAAACTATGCCAACAGTTTCTGCATTATGTAGAAATAAGCTACAAGTATTGTCGTTCACATCCTGCAAACAAGTTGAGAATGAGATAAAAAAACAATAACAAAGTACTAGCTGATTTAAACTAAAGTGAAGATGCCTTCAATTAAAGCAGATGCCACATAGGAGGGATGGAGAGCCACCAGGATACACAAAGCAGCGAACAGAACAGACCTCCTAACATATGCTTCAGCATAATGTGCTACTTACCTGCGGAGAAAAACCAAACATCATGACCAATACGATTAAAACAGCAATAAACTACAACGTTTCACTTCATGGATACACTCATTTTCAATGTACATGAATTTGGTAAATATCCATTAAAATGCATGAAATATCATAAATGAAGATTTGCTAGGATTTGTATCGCTAATCTTTTTAAATAACTAAAGTGATGATGTGATAAAGGAACTGAAGGTTGGGTTTAGTCCCACATCGGATAAAATAAGTGATGGATATGTGATTAATTATGTTAGAATACACAAAAGGATTAATCATTTTGAGTCAATATGTGTTTCAAGCATATTAGCCAAATCAATCTAAATTGATATGCCTAGTTTCTTCGGCTGAGCCTGTTCGCTCCTACAAGGATGGTGGGGGCTATCACCCTGACACAATCCTATAGGAGACATGTCCAAATGAGGAGCAGTCAAATCTTTAACTCAAGACGTGTAGATTTGTTGTGATCTGTGATGCAAACACACAGGAGTGACATGATGTCTGTTAGAATAAACTTTATACTGAATACATGCTTGAATTCTAACATGATGTCTGTTAGATATTACTAAACATGACAAAAGAGAAGAAAAAAGAGAGAAGAAATAATTAATGAAATCATATTCCTTAAGTCTGTCTGTAAGAATGTCATTTTAATGTCAATGAGAATAAAGTTTAGTCAATCAATTAGAATTTAACCTGATATTCAATTAACCAACCTATTTGACCAGTTAACTAATTCCATTAGAATATTATATTTTGATTCCATCAGTAAACTTAGAACTTACCCTAGTTTAGCATATGTTCAAGTTTTTAAATATAGATAGAATGGCTTTTATCAATCTATATCCTCCCACTATTTTTGCGATCATTTTAAGCCTTAATAATGAACGATTTAATTTAAATTAAATTAATGGGAAAGAGATCCAGCCACCCTGAGTCTTACAATCTTGAGTGTAGCTCAATAAATTGCTTGACTCTGTGATTGACAGATGACTCTTCATTAATCATATCAAATATAATTCTCTTATCGGTTTTTGTGATCATGTGCGCTGATCGGTCCATATTTTACACATTTTTTCTGCATGTTTGCATATCATTTTGATCGCCCATATCGCGTTTTTCACAATTATTCGACGATATCGCGTTGCTTTTCACTATTTCTTGTTTTTATCAGATTTCAGGAAATATGGAGCAATTTGGAGCATAAATGAGATTAAGGGACTTGCACGCATACCGGAGCGTCGCACATGGCCCTATCGAAGAGCTAGCAGTGTTAGAGAATGAGCGAAAGAAGAAGAAGTTCGATGGAATCGACAAGGAATCAAGGAGGAGATTATATGACTCCAGAAACAAGCCATTCGGCCGAGTACGCAGTCCACTCGACTGAGTGAAGGAACATACTCGGCCGAGTACGACTGATACGAAAGCGCATGGACTCACAGCCCAGTCAACCGAGTAACGCAGAGTGCCAAGAAGACCGGACCCCCAACTTTTCTGTTTTATTTGGGTTTATCACTCGGCCGAGTGACATTTTCACTTGGCCGAGTGGCAAAGTCTGCTTGTGTCGAGAACTAGGGTTCTGGGCTGCGCTAGGTGCAAATCTGTGAGGATTTTTTGGCCGTTTTGGCTGGTATTTGAGCCTAGTTTTCATCATAGTTTAGGGGGAGACCAAAAAATAGACTTGAGGACTTTTCTAATTGTAATTCCCCTTTGGAGATCGAAGAACACGAATATGGTTTGTTTTTCTTATCGAAATTTCACACTTTTATGAATCGCTTTCTTCAAAATCTTCATTGCTATCTGTTTTCATTCATTTATTTTGCTATTGCTATGATGAATTGTGAGTAGTTCCGATGTTCTAAGGCATGGGGATGAACCCTATAGATCCAATTTTAGAATTGTGATGAATTGATTTCTTTGTTGCTAGAATTGATAGGAGGTTAGGTAGTGATTTATTTATTACGGATGGCTAGGAATTTCCATCGACATAGGGTTTGCAAGAGATTGGATTCCTATCGATGGGAAACCGTAGATATTCGAATTAGGTTTATAATCGAAATTCACTAGACTTGGTTTGCAAGAGATTGAACCAAAGCTAGGGTTTTTATTATAAATAAATACCCATATTCGTTTGCAAGAGATTGGACGAATACGAACTATCACAACCTAGATCATAACTCGAGTTTGCACGAGAATGGGCTCGAGGAGCGATTGAACGATGATGTCGATCCTCATGCAAGTGACTTAGGTTAGGGTTTGCACGAGAGTGGGCACTAGCCTAGGTCACTATAGAACGGCAACAGCGAGAGAGCGTGAGCTTGGTTCCCTATTTAGTTACGACTAGTTCACCTCAACACAAGTCTTTGACGTCCCCGCGTTGTGCGTGTTTGATGTGTGCAATAGGAAATTGGGGGCGTGAGATTTAAATATTTATAACCGCAAGCGCACGGTGTTGTAGTGTGGCTTGAGGGTCGAACTCAGAGAGGCGTGGTTGTGCTTGTGTCAGAAAGGACCGAATTCACCCTATGGGCGAGCTAGCCCGAATCGGTGGATGGGTTGTCACAGAAATAGAATGCGAGGGATAAACAATATAAAGGGAAACCCGGGACTTCGATTTCCACCCTATCATGTGATTCTCGCCAATACAGCCGACGGATGGGATAACGATCGGAATTAGGGTCTAAAGGTGAGACATTGCCTCTAAGAGTGATACCGGCGTCCCATGGGCCCGATATTCCGGTCGGTGCCCAGGATGATACGCCGGACTTCCCGGGTTCGGTCAGTAGGCATTCCCATGTCCATTAACACTGACCGACTCCAGGAGCACTAAGCTCGCAACGATAACTCCCGACATCTCGTCCTGCCGTTCCCACGCGCTAGGATTCGATGTCTACGCTAAGGGCATGAGCTATGGCTAGGGAGTCAACCGCCAAGTTTATTCCCCCTTGGCCCAAGGTCAAAGGCAGTCTTTTTCCCGCAGATGACAATGAAACACCCTGCGTAACCGATAGATTCCTAATCCCTATCGATTTCCTAGTCCTATGGACGCATCAGGGAGAACCCACGAAGGAGTTTCCACCAAAATCCCAGATTTGGGAACTACTCACACATATTTGTTAAAAAGCGATCTAAACGAAAATCGACCGTTAAAAACATAATCAGACGATTGGAATGAAATAATAGCAATGCAATTAAGATAATATCAAAGTTTGGTTAAGATCAGAACACTTACAAATAGCAATGAAATTACAGCCGTCACAAGAGAGAAAAACAGCAAAAAATAACCACTCCTGTTTCTGGAAACCTAGGGCTTCTATATATAGAAAACGACATCACCCGATCGGGTGAAGAATCACCCGATCGGGTGACATGCTGCTTACTTCGGCAGCAATCTTCAGGACTTCACCCGGTCAGGCGACACGGTCGGTTGGCGGAAGCTTCTAGCTGTTTGGATCATGTCGTCGTCGGGTGAACCGATCGGTTGATAAATCAACCGATCAGTTGGAATTGTCGCCCAAAAAGACAGAAACTTCGGACGTTTTGGCATGTTTTGCTGGCGGTCGGGTAAGCTCTCCGGGTCATCTCTTCGAGGAAACGGCTACAGATGAACCGATCGGGTGAAGATCACCCGATCGGTTGGATTTCAGCTCCAATTTTCCAGAGAGAACAGTCGGGCTGAACCGGTCTCCGACTCGATCGGTTTACACTCTCGTTGCTTCAGCGGCTGTTCGGGTCATGTACGCGTGCATCACCCGATCGGTTGGATGTGTCCAATCGATCGGGTGGGGGCTGAAAGATGGAGATCTTTGTCGTTTGACCCCCCGGATCACGCGTGAATCCTCTCGTTGCTCCGGGGACTTACGATATCGTCGTTATGTGTCCCCTACGCTGGAAAACTCCTGCAAATATGTAAAAACACGGAGAAGTGAAAGAAAACAAGAAAATACGAGCAAACGGATACGAGACGGCGGAAAATAAAGGGAAAACACAAAAGAAGACGTGTGTGAATATATGAAATATAAACACACGTCAAAATCCCCCAAGCTGAACCCTTCCTCGTCCTCGTGGAAGACGAGTGAGAGTAGGAGCTCGGAGGGAGAAAATAGAGAGAAAGAGAGAAAAAGAGAACTCTAAATCCTAAATCTCTCGTCAGGGCCAACAAAATCAAAAAAGACACACCAAGCAAGCAAACGCCAAATCACATCACTAAACCAAGGAATACGAGTCCAGACAAGTGCCGTGGGCCCACGCGGTAAAGCACGAGTGAGCGTGGTCGTGTGCTAGCAGACGGTGTCGCTATCTACATTGTGCCATAAGCTCCATATGTTGGATATGGACGACATGAATACACCCATGAGGGGATGTATGAGGGTATATGGACCTCAGATGTCGTGTGCACGAAGGCGTGCATGAAGGGAACCTTTTCTCGTGTGAAAAGGACCACTCGATAAGTGGAAAAAGCCACTCGATAAGTGGAAAAAGTCACTTTATAAGTGCATAAAGGCACTCGATAAGTGAATGAAGAAGAGGATAAGTAAAAGGGCTAATATAGGCAAATAAGCTTATAATTGGTTATTTCCTACAATAACACCCCTAAAGCCTATAAATAGGACCCAAGGGTATGCCTTTTACTTCATTCCATCCATGCCATAAGTTTGCAAAAGGCATCTTATGTTCTTCTTCTCCCTTCCATTAAAATCCTTTTCTAAATAGAGATTTAGGCGGTGAAACTCTGCTTCGATCCTCTGTGACGAAGTATCGACCGTTGTGGCGAATCCAAGGGCGAAGTTCTGAGATTACCATGCTGCGTACGCAAGCGTAAGTCTCTACTTCATTATTCGATCCTAATGACGTTGTTTTGTCAGGATCCTACATTGGTATAAGAGCCATACGGGTTCGCCCCGGTCAAACCGTCGCCCCGTCGAACCTATGAACGAGGCGTTGTCTTTTTCACGAATGGGTATCCTACCATTATGGATATGGTAGGAACGCTTCATGACGGAGAGAACGCAGTGGTTGTTCTTTTCACGTTAGGGTCTTCTGTCATTACGGATATGGCAGGAACTCTCCGTGACGGGAAGAACCGACCGTTCATATCGTCAAGCTCGCACTCTTCATGGATGCTGAGTCTCCATTCATAGGGAATGTGAACTCTCTTCATGTGGAGCGTGTAGTTTACGAACTTTAAAGTATGTTATTTTTCATTTTGGCACACGGCCATTAGAGAATAACTACTTTCTCGACGAACGGGTGCTTCATCGATGAACGGGTGCTTCATCGAGGAAGATGATGGTAGTTATCCCTATCGGAGAAGATGACCTTTGGTGCATGATCACCATGGCCAAATGGGCTATGGAGGCAATGCATCCCCCCTCCCCAGGCGGAGGGGGTTGGCTACGGCCAAATGACAACGAAAACCATCACATCGGGGGGGAGTGTGTGTGGCAACCCCATGCAAAGGGGTGGCCCGCCATGGCCATATGGGCCATGGCCGGCCAAGGCCAAAGGGCGATGGCCCGGCCATGGCCATGGCCAGCCATGGCCGGCCCTGGCCATGGCCAGGGGGCCCTGGCCGTGGCCAAGGCCAAGCCTGGCCGAGGCCAGGCCAGGGCCAGGGGGCCCTGGCCGGCCTCGGCCAGGGCCAGGGGCCGGCCTGGCCATCCTGGCCGGCCCTGGCAGAGGCCAGGGCCAATGCCCTGGCCTCGGCCAGGGCCTGGCCAGCCCTGGCCAGCCTCGGCCAGGGCAGAGGCCCTGGCCGAGGGGCCAGGGCCCCTGGCCGGCCAGGGCAGAGGCCCTGGCCGGGGGTGCCTGGGTCCTTGGCCGACCAGGGCAGAGGCCCTGGTCAACCAATCATGGATTTTTGGTCGGCATTGGTCTGGTCGACCAATCGGGGATTTTTGGTCGCATTGGTCGGCCTCGGCGAGAAGCCTTGGTCGATGTAACACGAACATGCCGACTAGCCCATACGGGGCCAACGATAGTCGTCTGCGACAAAATTATCCTATACGGGGGGAAGCGCCTGGATCCATACGGGAGCCGGCGACAATGGCTTGCAGAAAAATCTCCTCAGGGGGGATCCGGCCTTGGCACGGATACGGCACAACCCCGGCAAATGGCCAGGAAGTGCCAAATATTTTGCTAGTATCATAAGGGTACTAGGTTGAAATATACATTTTTTTTAAAAAAAATACGTTTTCATACGTTTTGAAAAATACGTTTTCAAAACCGCTTTTCCGCTGCGAAGTACTATAAGAGTACTATCGTTTGATAAGTGAGGGGGAAATATGGAAGGATTGTTCTAGATGGTGATTGGAATCGAAGAAACCTTTCCGATTCTATAACAATATCTTCAATATTTTTCGAAAGTAACTTATCAAATTATAAATATCATTCCAAGTGGGAGTTGAAATTAGAACTATCCAAATGGGATATTCTATTATCATTTCAAGTGGGAATTGTATTTTAAGAATTTTTAATGCAATGTTTTTGATCAAACCTTCGGTTTTGTGTCTTTTGCAGCATTTTAAAAGTAAAATGTCTTCCGCTTCAATGAATATCTTCGCTGAGTTAAACAGAGGTAAAAAACTCAACGGCGATAATTACAAACTTTTGTCCATCAAGATACAATACGTTCTAGAGGAGCAAGAAGTGCTCGAAACTCTAAAGAACGTAATGATTGAACCCGAGTTGGGCACTACGGCCCAACACAGACGAGACAAGGAAGCTTTTGATGCTTGGTCTCGGAAGAACAAGATAGCACGCATTACGTTATTAAGCAGTATGGCTGATGACATAATGCGCATCTTTCGAGAACATGACTTAGCCATGGACATATGGTCCAAGCTTGCGGAAAAGTTTAGTGGCACATCGGTGTCCAAACTTCGTGCCTTAACTATAAGATTTGATTCATACAAGAAACATCCAGATCATTCCATGGGGAAACATCTGCGACATATGGCGAATCTAATCTCAGAGTTAAAGGATGCAGGTCATGTGCTCACTGATGAGCAACAAATCCAAGCAGTCATACGTTCCCTACCAAATGGGTGGGACCAAATGAAGATGCATCTCACTCACAATGAGAGCATCAAGACCTTCAGCGATGTTTCCAAGCACCTCGAATTAGAGGAAGAGCGGCTTGTGGCTGCCAAGCCAAGTGCAGAAGTGCACATGGTTGCTAGTTCCTCACACGGGGGAAAGAAACGTAAAGATCGTTTGAAGTCTTCTAATGAACGTAATAAGCAACCTGAGTCTACCAAGAAACCCAAACATAAGGGTGGGCACAAGAAATGGCCCAAGAAGAAAGACATGAAGAAGATCAAGTGCTTCAAGTGCAACAAGCTCGGTCACTATGCTCGTTCGTGTACGAGTGGAAGCGACGAGGTAACTTGTAATACTAGTTACATATGTGTTTCTAGTTCAATATTTATTGTAGAATCTAATACATTTTGGATAATTGATTCAGGTGCCACCGACCACATAGCAAGGGACAGACGGTCCTTCGTGGAGTATCACCGGATACCCCAAGGAACGAAGTGGATCTATGTAGGAAACAACACACGTGTTGAAGTGAAAGGCGTTGGGACTTGCAAGCTAGTCTTGGACAACGGCCGCACTCTCCTACTTCATGATGTTCTCTTCGCTCCAGATATTCGAAGGAATATAATATCTGTGGTCGTGTTAATGGGTCTTGGTTATAGCTGGTTCTTTCAAAATTGTAAAGTGGACTTGTGTTGTAATAATTCCTTAATTGGTACTGGGTATGTATTTAAAGGATTTATTGTATTAAATACAATGTATGACTCTTCATTATGTAATGAAAATTTCCTTGTTGTAAATTCTTCGACTTATGAGTCTGATATAATTTGTTGGCATGCAAGGCTTGGTCACATTGGACCAACACGAATGGATAGACTTGCCAAACGTGGCCTTCTATCTAATGTCTCAAAGGTTGAAATGTCGACCTGCGAACATTGCCTTGTAGGGAAATCTTGTCGCAAGCCATTTGGAACCGGCACAAGGGCCGAGGTTCCATTACAGCTCATCCATTCGGACATATGTGGTCCGATGAATGTCAAGACAAGGCGCGGGAAGTCCTATTTCATCACTTTTATTGATGATTTCACCCGATTCGGACATATCTATTTGATATCCCACAAAAGTGAAGCATTAACCTGCTTTAAAAACTATATGAGTTTAGTGGAGAATCAATTAGATCGCAAGATTAAGATCTTGCGAACCGATAGGGGCGGTGAATATCAATCAACAAGTTTTAAGGAACTTTGTGATGAAAAAGGCATAGTACATCAGGGAACTATGCCTTATACTCCTCAACAAAATGGTGTTGCTGAAAGGAGGAATAGGACTTTAATGGAAATGGTCCGTTCAATGATGGCGCAAGCTAACTTGCCAATCACCTTTTGGGGTGATGCATTATTAACGGCCACTTTCATTCTGAACCGCGTACCCTCGAAATCAGTTAGCTCCACTCCTTATGAGTTGTGGAACCAAAAGTCTCCTGACTTAAACATTTTAAAACCTTGGGGATGTGCATCCTATGCACATATTTCCTCACATAAGTATGGCAAACTTGGGCCAAGGGGAAGGAAATGTATCTTTATACGATACACAGAAAACTCCAAAGGTTATGTTTTTGTTAGTCAGGAAGACAATGGAGGTCTAATTGAGTTTGAGTCGAGGGATGTCACTTTCTTGGAAAATGAGTTTCCAAGACAGGGCGAGATAAGTCAGGACTTATCTCTATTTGAGATTAATGATCAAGAAGGATTACCTCATTCGAGTGGGAGAATTCTTGGTGAAGACGAAAATACGTTTCAAACTTCACCAATGAATGATACGAATGATGCTAATCCTATTCCATACAGGAATAATGATCCAAGTGGGAGCATTTCTAACGACATTCCAAGTGGGAGTGATATTAGAATTGATCTAAACTCGAGTCAACAAGGACTTGAAGAATCTCAAATAAGACGTAGTAGTCGTACAAGGTTGGCTCCTCTAAGATTTGAGGATGAATTTCCGCAAACCTTTATGACTTTACTACAAGATGATGACGAGCCTGCTACTTTCAAACAGGCCGTATCATGCCCTGCTAAAGACAAATGGATGGAAGCGATGAAGGAAGAGTTGGAATCCATGAAAGTTAACCAAGTCTGGGACTTAGTTGACTTACCCAGAGGACGTAGAGCTATTGGGAACAAATGGGTTCTCAAGATCAAGCATAAGGCTGATGGCTCTATAGACAGATATAAAGCTCGCCTTGTCGCGAAAGGTTTTACGCAACAGGAAGGGATATACTACGAAGAGACCTTCTCACCTGTTGTTCGTTTTACCTCGATTCGCCTGATTCTGGCTATGGTAGCTTGCTTAGACCTCGAATTACATCAGATGGATGTAAAGACTGCCTTTCTCAATGGAGAATTGGATGAGGAGATCTATATGGAACAACCAACAGGGTTTGTAAAAGAAGGAAACGAACATAAGGTTTTTAAACTTCGTAAATCCATATATGGTCTTAAACAATCCTCGAGGCAATGGTATATACGATTTCAAGAAGTTGTCTTATCAAATGGTTTTTCCATGCTTGATGAAGACAACTGCGTATATATCAAGAGGATTAAGAGCAAGTACGTTATTATGTCTCTATATGTAGATGACAGTTTAAAAGTCGGAAATGACAAGGGCTTTGTGATGGATATCAAGGCTTGGCTTTCATCAGTTTTTGATATGAAAGACATGGGAGAAGCCACAAATATCCTTGGAGTTAAGATTTCAAGGAATCGTTCGAAGAAACTTCTTTCTCTTTCACAGGAGACTTATATAAAGAAGGGTTTAGAACGTTTTAATATGCAGGACTGCAAGTCCATTGATACTCCTATAAGCAAGTGCGACAATTTATGTCTGAAATCGTGTCCAAAGAACCAAAAGGAAAAGGAAATTATGGAAAAAGTTCCATATTCCAGTGCAGTTGGTAGTCTTATGTACGCTATGATGTGTACAAGACCGGACATCTGTTTTGCCGTTGGAATGGTAAGTCGTTACCAATCCAATCCAGGGCAAGTACACTGGAAAGCGGTTAAGAGGATATTGCGGTATCTTAAGAGAACTGCGGACTATGCTTTATGCTATCAAGGAGATGCCTTGAGGCTCGAAGGCTACACTGATGCTGATTGGGCGGGTGATCTCGATGAGCGACGATCGACCTCAGGATATGTTTTTCTACTCGGATCTGGTGCAATATCCTGGAGTAGCAAGAAACAATCCTGCATCGCACTTTCAACTATGGAAGCCGAGTTTGTAGCATTTAGCATGGCAGTCCAAGAGGCTGTTTGGCTTAGGAAGTTCTTAGACAGGCTAATTGATGCAAGTGACTCAGGTGCTGTACCTATACACAACAACAGTCAAGCATCTATAGCCTATGTCAAAGATCCTAAATTCCATTGTAAGACCAAACACATAGATATCCGCTACAAATTTGCAAAAGACTATGATAAGACCAAGAAGGTAGACATAAGGTACATATCTACGCATGAGATGATAGCGGATCCGCTTACGAAGGCGATCCCCAGAGATGTGTTTTACAAACACTTATCATCTCAAGGATTGCGTAAGAGCTGAGTTGTACCAATGTAAATTCCCATGTCTGTAAATGATCAAATTTAATAAAAGAATAAGTTCTTTTTCAACATTGCATATGAATTCTTTAAGAAATGTTTGTGTACATTTTTTGAAATCTCAGCTAGATTTTCTAATATGTCGGACAGATTGAGGTTGGCTCTCTCACATGAGCAACCGCCTTTATTATATCAGACGGATAAAATAAAGATGAGACATGTTTAAAGTCAAAATCATCAGACGGATGATTTAGAGTCATGACTTAAACAAAATGGTCGTATAAAAGATCTGCATCATATGGATGCTTACAAAAGATCTAAGAGGATTTGTTTTTGAAATCCTATCTGTCTTATGTGGGATGTGGGTCCAGAAGATTATTTGAGTAGCAAAAGGGACTCAAAATCAGACATTATGGTGTCTGATCATCATCCTTACAACATCATTAAGACATATGCTCCCTGGGAAAGGAGTGATGTTGTAATACGTATTCATACTACGTATGCATTTTGACCATTGGGTTAGGATAGTAATTGTGTTTACTATTATATGAGACCCAAAGACCACATGGGTCTTAACTCGTTACCCTTATGGACTCTAATTGGTTCCTTAAGATTTGACTGGGTGATTGCTATCTTAGCATGTTGCTTATGGACTATGGTTAATTCGGTCCGGCGGGGCATGTTAGAAAAGCGAGTCAAGTCAAGATTAAAAGGATCGCAAGAAGAGGAAGATTAATTTCATATTCACATTTGGACTTTAGAGATTCAAAGCTGGCCAGCCAATTGTAAATCCAGATGGGATTCAATTGTTGAATATAAAGTATAAGAAATGTAAAGAAATAATCTAGGGTAAAGCATGCGTTGATCTACTCAACTTTGCATCTCGAGGGGTGTTGTGTATCTCTAACAAGTGCACAACAGTGGACTCTATGCGCATGACGGTCACACAGCCTATTTCTCGGTATGATAAACAGAAGAGTTAAAGGAAAGATGTTTCCTTACAAATCCCCTCAAGTGTGAGTGGGAGATGTTGGATATGGACGACATGAATACACCCATGATGGAATGTATGAGGGTATATGGACCTCAGATGTCGCGTGCACGAAGGCGTGCACGAAGGGAACCTTTTCTCGTGTGAAAAGGACCACTCGATAAGTGGAAAAAGCCACTCGATAAGTGGAAAAAGTCACTTTATAAGTGCATAAAGGCACTCGATAAGTGAATGAAGAAGAGGATAAGTAAAAGGGCTAATATAGGCTAATAAGCTTATAATTGGTTATTTCCTACAATAACT
Organism: Scilla litardierei; assembly: GCA_030789695.1. Lineage (NCBI taxonomy): Eukaryota > Viridiplantae > Streptophyta > Magnoliopsida > Asparagales > Asparagaceae > Scilla > Scilla litardierei. The sequence goes on from CM061131.1 coordinate 40,935,634, forward strand.
ACCCCTAAAGCCTATAAATAGGACCCAAGGGTATGCCTTTTACTTCATTCCATCCATGCCATAAGTTTGCAAAAGGCATCTTATGTTCTTCTTCTCCCTTCCATTAAAATCCTCTTCTAAATAGAGATTTAGGCGGTGAAACTCTGCTTCGATCCTCCGTGACGAAGTATCGACCGTTGTGGCGAATCCGAGGGCGAAGTTCCGAGATTACCGTGCTGCGTACGCAAGCGTAAGTCTCTACTTCATTATTCGATCCTAATGACGTTGTTTTGTCAGGATCCTACACCATATACACAAATCTAAGAAATGACCCAAATATCGATTCGATTTAGAAATAGCGGCGAATATATAGCTCAAGCATGCATGAGAAGAGTATGAGAATAGAAACGCATTATGTGTCAGGGAATCCACAGTTAGGGACTCGGACATCACCACACTATCTCCTGGATAATAGCTAGAAATTCCCTATTCCAAGTGTTTTCGAAAGCGATGGGAGTTGAGATGATGTGGAGTAGGACACTCGGTGCAAATTCTCGCCTTCCCTTTATTCTCGATAGGTAGGAAAATATTCACACACATTTGTTTGTGTTTTGGATATATGTATTTTTTTGGATTTTTGGCTATACATATGTATTTTTTTTTCTTTTTTTCTTTTCTTTTTTTGGGTTTTTCTTTTCTCTCTTTTTTTTTGGATTTTTTTGGATTTTGGGGTATATACAAGTGTGTACTCTCCCAAGTGGGGGAACGGTACACGACGAGGAGATTTGCACCAAGTAAAATAAAAAAGAAATCGGATTCTAAACACTTGGGCAAGGGAAATATCTCGCTAATCAGAGCATAGGCTAAAATGGGTTATCCTAGTCCTAACCGTGGAATCCCGACACATGCGAAGTGAAGCATACGATATATATATTCATGCATACAGAAGCAGATAAGAGAGGCAAATACCGCATATTCAAATCGAAGCATGATAATCTAGGGGTCATTTCTGGACAGGTATATAAAACAAAATCACAAAGTAGAAGCACACCAAACAGCTAGGCGCGACACATGATTCGGGTTCAATATTACATATTTAACCCCCGATTTAGCCCTATTTTGTGCTCAAGTGATGCTACATTGTTCTCTAATTCATACGTATTTTCTACACATTTATTTATTAGAGAAAACACACTATTTGAGCACAAAACAGTATTTAACGACGCATTTCTGCACTTTTTATATTTTTCCTAGCCTGGTCTCGATCTTACGATTCCAACGACTATTTATTTGTATTTTTCTGAGACCTGTGCTAATTACTGTGAATTTTTGAATGCAGAATACTATTTATTGGAAAATAAATAAATGCGCACGAATCTTGGCGCATGCGGTGGCGCGCATCCACGAATTCCCGCTCAGATCGAACGGTTCACAGCGCGAGCGACGCGGATTTTTGGTGGCCGCTCGATCACGATCGAACGGCCAGGATTGGGCGAAGGAAGCGGGCTGAAGCAAATTCTTCCGGGTGGCGTGGCTCCATCACGAGCGTTGAAAGCAGATCTTGCGGTCGAAGTCAAGCGGTCGACGCGGCGTGATAAGAACCGTTGGATTCTCATCCAACGGGCTGGAACAGAGCAGGGCTGAGATCGAAGCGGGCGACTTCGCAACCGTTCGATCGCGATCGAACGGTTGCGATCAACCCCGACGTAGCGACGCGGAGCTGGCGCTTGTGGGGAAATGTGGCACGATCTCGTCCGTCTGCCTGTTGATCCTACGGTCGAGAACCATCCCGAATCGAATTCGAAAATCAAACGTAGCGGGCCACGTGGCTGAATCTGTGCCATACATACCTCATCCAACGGCTTCGAACATGCCCGCATCTGATTCGAATTCGGTGAGCGCTGGGGCACGTGGCGCGCATCCGTTGAGTTGCCACCGCATCCAACGGCTACCATCGAAGCGGGTGCGGATCGACAGCGCGGAGCGGGCAGAGCGCAGATCCGAGTAGAGGAGCCACGTGGCAAGCTGTTGTACGATCTCGCATGAGATGAACGGCTAAAACTTGCGCCGCTCCAGATCTACGGCTGAGATGCATTCGGGCGCGATATTGGTGCGGGTTTAGATCCGATAGCACAACCCAAACCCGCAAGCCTATTATATTAGCGTATTTAGGGGTTTTTGGAGATATCCAAGCAGATTTGGAGCGTATTTTGAGCGTATTGGAGGCTCTAGGAGCCGTATTTTCCCCCTGAAAAATTCTGTAAAATTCTAGATGCTTGTATTATTATTTCCAGAGAGTTTGAAGTCTTTTCAAGGAGATTTGGTGATATTTTCTTTAACTCAAACCCCGTATTTTGGTGTTTTCTATTGTATTTTGCTATGAACTTGAAGTATTTGGCTATGAAACTTGTTTATTATTGCATTATGAGTAGCTAAATCTCTGTTGTGCATGGTATGGAGTAGTTAGGGGATATTATTTGTGTTAGTTTGGTTGTATTCCATGTGCTAAATCGTTAAAACGTCGTTAAAGTTGTGATCTTTGTTCGTAAATCGACTTTTTCAGATTCCAAAAGAATTGATTTAGTTGATGATCGCCCCAAAAGGGTGAGTTTTGATCTCCCCAAAAGGGAGTTTCATACCGTAGTTTTGATCTCTACAAAAGAGAGTTTCATATCGTATTATAACTTTAGCGACGATCTCATTGAATTTTGTGTTTGAACCCCCAAAAGGGCATCTTCCGATGAGTTGCTCCCAAAAGGAGAATTCATTGAGTTATATTGGATATTTTCCGGTGAATTGCTCCCAAAAGGAGAATTCATTGCGTTATACCTATCAACCAAATTAATACGAATCATCGATCCTAACAAACCCATACCATGTGCATACTTTTTATAGATATTTGTTCTCACGTATTTTCCTTGTTCGTATCATTCACGTAGCCCCATTCACACCACCATCACCACCATTAAAAGTGTTTAGTTTCTCTTCGTTGGCTTTCTATTTGATTTGAATTGTGGTTGCAACAGATTTCTTCCCGTGGATTCGACATCTGGACTCCCAGATTTTACTACTTGTACGGACTCTTGCGCTTGAGAGAGAGCACCTTTTCGGAGCCCACCAAGTTTTTGGCGCCGTTGCCGGAGAGAAATGGTTTGTGACTACGGTTTATTTCATTTAGAGGACCTTCGGTGAGATCTTTCCACTTTACTGTACATAAACTTTTTTTTATTATTTTATTTTAATTTTTAAAAACTGGAATATATGAACTTCTATTGCACGAACATCCTGTATGATGCACGGTATGCAAATGCACATAAACATAGAATGGAGAAGCTCAAAATTGTTAATTTTAATCAAACTGACTGTGAAACTTTCTTTCAGGCCTGGAGGAGGTTCACAGACATTATATCGAGCTATCCGCAGCATGGGTACACAAATGAAGAGCTTATGGCGTTCTTCCTAGATGGACTACAACCGCAGCTGCAGGAATTATTGGGAGGCATGACGCCGACAGTGGCGTGGGAATACATGGAGTCTCTGCAAGAAAACGAAGAAACCATGGAAGAGACTTCAGAGAGCGATTCAACGAAGCCTTCGTGCCTTGATCAAGAAGAGCAAAGCGTAGACGTACCTTTGCAATCCTTGAGAGAGGACGCTTACCTGATTATTCAGACACAGGAGGCCACATCCCATCAATTCCAGGAGAATTTCCTTGCTCGGAGTCGGCAGATTCAAAAATCTATTGAAGATCTTAATTTGATTGCCGCTTGCTTAGAAGAAAATAATTATTTTGAAACTCAATTTAAAGAAACTAATACGAGTTCATCTTCTATTGCAGGAATATCGAGCGAGCCATGTCACGTTGATGACACGAATAAAAATATCCACATGGCAGAAAGTGTGTGCAAAAGAGAGGACGAGCTAGCAATTTTGGATGAACGAGAGGAGGAGACAGCTAGGGAAAAGGGTTTTGAGATTATCACCATGGAGTCAGAACCATGCCCTCCTCCAGTTTTGTCCCAAAATCATTTATCCCTCTCCACAATGAACGGGCATCGTATAGAGAGTAGTGCATATCTTTCAGGGAGTAGTCGTCAACTTATTTTAATTTATTTCACTTATTTTGATGACTACATTTGGAATAATTTTATTTCGAAGAATTTTAAACTAAAATGGATTGACGTGACTCATCTCTTGCAGGATACATGTGGACATCTTATAGAGATGCTGGGAGTTACGTTGCTGGGATCCAGTTTAGTCGTTAGAGGAAGAATAATCACCGAGGAGCGCAAGGAGCAAATTGAACAACTTCCTCCACAATTAAAGATTCGGGATCCGCCATTTGATCACGGTGTGTTCTTTCCAGTAGTGTAGTTTTTATATGCTTTCTAGGTTGCTTGCTTGAATAAACTCGTACCTCTTCCGACATTGAGGACAATGTCCATCTTTAGTTGGGGGGTGTGTATGAGACCTTAGGATTTTTTTTAGAAGAATAAATCACCAAATCTCATCATTTTAAAACTCCTTCACATGCCTCAAATGCGGATGATTATACATTGATTGTGTTCTAAAAATTGTTTATGGCTTGATTAAATTATTTTCCCTTCATGGAATTACCGTTAATATGCTATTCATGAAAATTTTCAATTTCCTTGATTAATATCTCGAAATAGTTTGAATTTATTTCACGCATGCTAATGTGATGAAAAAGCTTAAGTATACACGATTTATTGGAATAGTCTTCAAGTTGAAGAGGAATTTGGCCTTTGTTATTAATGTTTATATTCATGTTGATGGGTTTTGAGTTGCTTACAAAAAGATGAAGAAAAGAAAAGAAAAGAAAAAATTTTGAATGAATTAAAAAATGAATGATGAAAAATGAATGATTAAGTATGTCACTAATAAATAACTTGGTTGGCTCGAGTAGACAGTCCGAGGGGTCCTTCTTGGCCTAATGCCCTATTATCGTCTGATTTGGGAGCCATTGACCGGAACCTCACTCATTTGATGGAGCGATCCAAGTTATACTCTTTTCTGCGAATGTTGCTTGATGCGCGTTACGCAGAACTAATAAAAGAAAAGAAATAGTGAATATACTAAGCAACTTCAATACCCATGTCTTAAATGATTGTTTTGATAGGCCAATTCCTTGGAAACAAGAAAACTAGAACAAAACGACGTGTTATACTTTCGCTTACGCAAAACGATGCTTGCATATTTATTCATACTAAATTAGAGAAAATATCATGCGATTGATTTTGTTCATGGATGTGTATATCGATGGTCAAGATCATGTTGGAACGCGTATTATTGAGCCATGCCATGAGCAATTTGAAAGAACTTATTGTTTTATTACTCATCCGAATTAATCGCTCTTTTTACTAGAGACTAGCAAATCGCTAGTTGGGGGGTGTGATTCGGGTTCAATATTACATATTTAACCCCCCATTTAGCCCTATTTTGTGCTCAAGTGATGCTACATTGTTCTCTAATTCATACGTATTTTCTACACATTTATTTATTAGAGAAAACACACTATTTAAGCACAAAACAGCATTTAACGACGCATTTCTGCACTTTTTATATTTTTCCTAGCTTGGTCTCGATCTTACGATTCCAACGACTATTTATTTGTATTTTTCTGAGACCTGTGCTAATTACTGTGAATTTTTGAATGCAGAATACTATTTATTGGAAAATAAATAAATGCACACGAATCTTGGCGCATGCGGTGGCGCGCATCCACGAATTCCCGCTCAGATCGAACGGTTCACAGCGTGAGCGACGCGGATTTTTGGTGGCCGCTCGATCACAATCGAACGGCCAGGATTGGGCGAAGGAAGCGGGCTGAAGCAAATTCTTCCGGGTGACGTGGCTCCATCGCGAGCGTTGAAAGCAGATCTTGCGGTCGAAGTCAAGCGGTCGACGCGGCATGATAAGAACCGTTGGATTCTCATCCAACGGGCTGGAACAGAGCAAGGCTGAGATGGAAGCGGGCGACTTCGCAACCGTTCGATCGCGATCGAACGGTTGCGATCAACCCCGACGTAGCGACGCGGAGCTGGCGCTTGTGGGGCGACGTGGCACGATCGCGGCCGTCTGCCTGTTGATCCTAAAGTCGAGAACCAACCCGAAGCGAATTCGAAAATCAAAGGTAGCGGGCCACGTGGCTGAATCTGTGCCATACATACCTCATCCAACGGCTTCGAACACGCCCGCATCTGATTCGAATTCGGCGAGCGCTGGGGCACGTGGCGCGCATCCGTTGAGTTTCCGCCGCATCCAACGGCTACCATCGAAGCGGGTGCGGATCGACAGCGCAGAGCGGGCGGAGCGCAGATCCGAGTAGAGGAGCCACGTGGCAAGCTGCTGTGCGATCCAGCATGAGATGAACGGCTAAAACTTGCGCCGCTCCAGATCTACGGCTGAGATGCATTCGGGCGCGATATTGGTGCGGGTTTAGATCCGATAGCACAACCCAAACCCGCAAGCCTATTATATAAGCGTATTTAGGGGTTTTTGGAGATATCCAAGCAGATTTGGGACGTATTTTGAGCGTATTGGAGGCTTTAGGAGCCGTATTTTCCCCCTGAAAAATTCTGTAAAATTCCAGAGGCTTGTATTATTATTTCCAGAGAGTTTGAAGTCTTTTCAAGGAGATTTGGTGATATTTTCTTTAACTCAAACCCCGTATTTTGGTGTTTTCTATTGTATTTTGCTATGAACTTGAAGTATTTGGCTATGAAACTTGTTTATTATTGCATTATGAGTAGCTAAATCTCTGT